>VMDR010004051.1:0-64681 GCA_007922815.1 Macrotus californicus | reverse complement strand
GGCTATCTCCCAGGGGAGGCTGTGGTGCTTCTGCGCCCACAGGAGGCAAATGGAGACACGTTCCTCCAGGTGAGCCCAGTACACAGTGTGTCTGCTCAGAGCAGGGTGGCACCGCCATCAACCTGCCAAAAATCTCCTGTGCTCTTTGGGCTCAAGCCCAAGGTCATCATATCACTTTCCAGGGAGCCATGGACTTGGGCCCAGAGGGGAGAAACATCTGGAAAGTAGAAAATAGATACATATTACTTTTGGAACCTGATCAACCCTCACCCACTACACGTGCTCAGTAACAGGCATTGGGCTCCCCTTTAAGATACATGCAGGTGGGACCTGGGAGTAGAGCCAGTAACTGGGGGAAGGGCCATGACCTGGAGGTGGGGCCATGACCTGGGGGTGGGGCCATGGCCTGGGAAAGGGGCCAGGCTTTGAAGGGAGGCCTTATCCAACTCCACACAGGAAAAGCTTCATAGAGCCTTGCACTCTTCTAGGTATCTGGCAAGAGAAATGGGGCTAGAGCAACTTCTCCAGAAAGCAACTTATAAATACATATCATGAGTCTTTTAAATGTTTATGTCCTTTGACAACTCTACCTTTAATATCCTGAAAGAAGGAAATAGAGATGAACACAAAAATGTGAGTACAAAGTTTGTGTACAACATTGTGTGTATATATATCATTATTATAATATGTATCATTATATATATACTACTAGCTACCATAGCAAACAATAAATAAAAATAAGAAAAGAAAAAGAAAAAATTGCCCACTATCATGGGAATAGTTATAGAAAGAAATTACAGAAATTTATAGAATAGAATGTTTAAAATATCATGTTTATTCATAATGCCTGCTCATAACGCTAAGTTGTAAGGCCCAAATGACTACAGCTGTATTGAAGGGAAAAGCCCAGAAGGAAATACATGAAAATAGTAACTGAGTTAATCTAAGAGGCAAGAAGCTGGGTGATTGCTGCTTTACGCCAGGGTTTTCACATGTCGTGTACGTAGTCTGAACTGTTCCATAATCAGAAAATGGAGGAGCATCTTTTCAGGCTCAGCACCACAGAACCCGCCTAGCTGGCTTGCCTAGGGTCCTCTGTAAATGCCCCTGTGCCTGGCCAACTCCAACTCTGTAGTTACTTGTCTGACGTCCTCTCTGGTTGACACCGTAACTGCTCTTAGGCCGAGTCCTGCTCCCACTTTCCTACAGCTCTTTCAACGCTGCTGTCTCCCCGATATGTGACAAGACCCTCTTACAGCCTCAGTTTCCACATGAATGAAGTGGTCACCCTCAGCAGCTCTGTTTCCACCCTCTGTGCCTCAGGATCCTGGGTTTTGCTGGCCTCCGTCAAAGGAGGAACACTCTCTGGTGGCCCCAGGGCCCCCGCCAGAGTGAGTTCCTGTGGCCAGGCACATTGTGAAACACACATTGGCCGTGGCGTGGGGAGGTCCCCGGACAGCTCCTGAGCACCTCAGACAGGAGGAAGTCAGCTCTCCCCCGTCTCTGTGAAAGCTGCTTCCACCCTTGCCCAGGACACAGAATCCCAGCTCTTTGCAGGCTCCTATGAGAAACATTCTCCCACCAGTCAGGCCAGTCAGAGTCCTGGCAAGAAATGCACACTCAGATTAGGGTCACTTAAGGGGTGTTCGACAGAAGGAAAGTTTACAAAAGTGTGGGCAGTGTGTAAAGCACTCCCAAGGGATGATGTGGTTCCTTGGAGCTAGCAGCAGCCAACCCAAGGCAAGGCGGAAGTGGGAAATAGGGAACAAATGTCCCCCAGTGTCACACCCTCTTTCCCTCTGATGCCCTAACCAGACAGAAAGGGAAGCTCCCCAGTGGCCAACCAAACCCAAAGGCAACCACAGGGCACCAGGGCCCATGCAGGGTGGCCTCCTAGAGCTAGAGGGGCAATAGAAGAGATTCCGCCCACCCAGCTTTTGGGGATTTCCCAATAATTTCTGCCGGCAATAAGTGTACGTTCACAGAGAAAACCATGTCACCCAGCACCCTGAATTTCCCCTGAAAGTTCCCCACCTCCCATGTCGCACTCCTCAGGCCTCCTTAGCAGCGCTATGCTTTCCCCGCTCTCCGGCCCTCTTGCACATAGTGCCCAGCCTTTAAAAACAGTCTCTCCCTCCCCAGCTTCGGACTTCCCCCTCCTTCATCATGCAGTGCAATTTAGAGAGCACCCTGCCCTCTGCCCCAGGGGCCACTACAGCCTTCCCTGCCGACCACACAGTGCCCTCCCCAAGAGGCCGCCTGGCAAACCGCGTTCTCCTTTCCTTGCGCACTGTGGCGGCGTCCTTCGTGCTGCACCACTCAAGCCCACTAGGAGCGGGGAAGCCTTGTCTGGGGGTGTTGCAGAGTTTCCTTAACTGATGGGGACAAACACGTGTCTGTCAATACAAACCCTACCCCTTCATGGATCATTTGCTGCTTCTACAGCTACAGGCTCCAGGGCAAAGCGAAGGAGGCTTTTCAGCAGCCCTGTGAGCAGTCACCAAGTGCATCTTTTAGAAAACTCTGAGTCAAGCTGGAGGAAGAAGAAAGATAAGCAGAAGCTTTGAGCCAGGAGACTTTGGTGTCTGCACAACCAGATTGGGCCTGTTCCCATGAGATAGTCTAGGCTCCCTCGTGCCCAGCACCACCCACCAACCCAGAGCCCCTGCCTCCCTGTGCCACAGCAGCCCAGAGCCACCATAAAGGCACACTGGCTTCTGCAGCCCAGCCTGTCCTTCCCACCCTCTGTTTCTAAGTGAAGAGGCCACATTCTACACCACCTGAAGCAATGGGCCTTTTGTGTTCTGGAACAATCTCCTCACTCCGAGGCAATCACCAGTGGACAGTGTTGGCTGCGGGAATGAAGGGAAGGCGGGAGCCTGATGTCCCTACCCAGATTCAGACTGAACCCAGGCCAGTGTAGACAGAGAGTCTCCAGCCCAGCCCCTGCATCCTCAGGGGAAGCGCCCCACCCAAGCTTTCTCAAGTTCATGTGGGACACTGAACAGGTCCAAGCTTACTGTCTTGGGATGAAAGAGGTTGGCTACAGGAGGCCCTATGTCTAGAAAGTGCAGAAATGCTGTCATGGTCCTTGGTGGTTTTTCTGTCTAGATTCCTCTCCCTTTCTGGGAACAGCAACCAGATTTTCCTAAGAGAACCAGCCTCCCCTCTCTGGATCCAGGAGGTTTCCAGGGGGCTGGTCCCATTCCCTGGGTCCAGGCTTGGCTGCTCAGCTCATTGCATCACCCCGACCACAGGGATCAAGTGTCTCTTGGCTGGTCCAGGGCAGGCTGTTTGGCTCCCTGAGTCTCATCTCTGGAACTTGTTCTGAAACAACCAGGAAAGATGTCCTCCTGGCTACAGGAGTTGCTGAACGAGTCTGTGTGAGCCTGGAACTGAGGTGGACAGCTTGCCACCAACAGCACAAGAGAGGGAGAGAAGCAGGTCCCTAAAGGCACTGTTTGAACTTCTGGGCACACCAGACTCAGGGAGTGCCATTCTGCATGCCAAGAAGGTGCATCAGCCAGGGTGGGCGGGGCTTCCAGAGCTCTCAAACCAGGGTCCCCCTGCTCACGTGTGCATCTACAGTCTCCTTCTCCCATAACAGCATCACTATTTGTGAGTGGCATCAGCAACATCTGTCCTCAGCACCTCTGCATATCACCATCTTCTGTCTTTGGGGGTCCTGCCTTGGTCTGGAGGCAGCAGGATGTGATGGGTAAGAATCCTTGCTCAGCCACGCAAGGATGGGGTTACCAAGCTGGCAGATCCAGGATAAGAGGATGGAAGCTGGACTGAGGGAGGGCCAGGGCTCGGATGCTGGGAGAGGAGACCGGAGATGGTCTGTGCAGTGAGATGTGAGGTGAGACTGGGCTCAGGACACACCTAGCCCCCCAGGGGCCAGCAGCCAAGAGAGGGGAGGGAGCCAGAATCAGAGGCTGTGGGATCACAAACAGTCGGAACCGCCAGGGGTGACCAAGGTGGTGAGGACCGGGAAGGAAGAATCCGGCACTACTAGTGTGGACTGAGCTTCCTGGGACACACGAGCCTCCTCTTAAAGGTCTTAAAGGAATTCTCTTCATTTCTATACCAGAGAAGCCAGAGACTCTGGTTCTGATCCAAACTGCCACATGACTTCTGGCCGGAAGCTCAACCTCTGTGAGCTTCAGTTTTCTCATCTTTGAAATGGGTCTTACAATAAATAGGCCGCAAAGGATAATAAGAGCATTAGATTGAGACAACAGAAGGAAAAGTGTTTTGTAAATAGGCAGTCGGCTTGTGTGGCTTAAAGAGCTCTTTCCTGTGTAACTAGAGGACAGTTAAAAGGACCCTTAGTGCCTTATCCCAAACTCACGGTGGTTACAAGGAAGAATGTAAGATTCTGAGTCTAAATAGTTTGAATTTCAGTCATGACTTTGACCCTTACTTTTCAGGAGATCTGGAACAAAACATTTTGATTTTTTGAGTTTCTACTTCAATATTTTTCCAATGAGAATAGGAATTCTAACTTCCCCTTAGATCGAGGGTGGATGCCGAGTGAGGGCGGAAAACACAGTGAACACAGTAACAAACAATAATAATAAAATAATAATGAACGATAATAGAACTGCCATTTAGTGAGCATGTACTCTGTGCCAAGCATCATCTCACTTAAGTCCCAGAATGACTCTCCACAGGGGAAGTAGCAGGAAGAGCGACAGCAACCGCTGACACTGGACGGGCGCTAACAGTCACGACTGAGCCTAGGCCCTGCGCTAAGCCTGCCCAGGCACGTCCTGTCTCTGTGGCCCTCAAGAGAGCGGCAGGAGGAGCAGGTTCTCCCCGCATCCCTTTCTGCAGATGGGCAGCCTGAGCTCCCAGAGATCGATAAATCCAGGTTGTAGGACCTTGATGCGCGTAGCTAGGGTGTATTCAAATGCGAGGTTGATTTCACAACTTACATATGTTGTGAGTGTGTGCACACCACATATATTATATATTGTATCATATGTAAGCAATTCTAGTCCTGTGAATGATTGGCAGGGAAAAGAATCCCACAGGGCTCTATTAGTCGCTTTGCCCATGGCAGTGACACAAACAGGACCTTTGGTCATGCCGAGGACCCTGACTTGCCTTTTCAAATGAGGCTATTTCTGCTCTCAGGTATGGCTAAAAAGGTGGCCTAGGGCCAACTCACCTTGAGAAGAGGCCAAGCCGGCTTTGGCAACAGAGAATGTTGGGCCCAAAACGTCTGCCCAAGAAGAACGATGCATCTCCCCTCAGCAGCTGCAGGGCTGGGGCCTCCGAGTAGCCTCAGCTGCTCCCGTCGCCCACAGGCAGGCTGCCACTCTGCCCCGCCAGCCTGGGCAGGCCCTGGAGGAGGAGCCTGCTGTCACTGTCAGCTGGCCTGCACACTTATCCCCTGGGGTCACTCCTTCTTACACACACACACACACACACACACACACACACACACAGACTTACGCACACTGTCTGTACTGGCATACTACATTTGCATCCAGGACTAAAAGCCACACAGCCTGGTTCTACGCTTCCCTGGTCAGAGCACTGGCAGGCACTTAATAAACGCTAATAAATGTATGCCACGGCCATTTTCTGTTGCAATCAGTGCTAAAGGGAAAGAGGACTTGGAAGTTGTTGTGGCGCCTGACAAGCCCAGGTGAGAGGGTCCTGGAGCTTTGCAGTGACTCCAGTGGAAGGAGACAAGGCCTCTGTTAGTGTGAAAGTCTCCTGGGTGGAGCTGGCAGGTTTGGCCACGAGCCTCCCAAGTGAGATGCGTGTATCTAGGCTTCTAGGTATCTGGGGACATAGGAGAGAAACGGGCAAGAAGTAAGGCATCCACCCTTCCAATCTCAAGGAACCCAGGACATCATCGGGGAGGTCAGCGATCAGACGGGAAGATTGCTGGCACCCAGAGAGGAGATGAAGAGAAGCAGCTAGTGCCTGAGCTCCCTCCATTCACAAGATTAGAGCACTGTGCACACCACACACTCAAGGCACAGGGTGGAGCCCCCTCAGGGAGTCCCCAAAGCTGCCGTTGCTCAGTCTGACAGAGCCTGTCCTCACCTCGTCACACTGAGATTCACAAGCACCTGATGAGGGGAGCATCACCATCAGCATCTTACAGAGGTGGAAACCAAGACCCCCAATGAAGTGGTGACCTGTGGCCTCAAGAAAGTCAAGCAGAAGCAATCAGTTGGTTAGCATGTCTGATAAACACGTAGGAAAAAAACACTTTGAGAGTGAAAATGCAGGATTCAGGGCTCTGGGATCCTAAGAGGGCAGGGGGGTGGCTGATCATGGCTTTCTCAGACCTCAGAGAAGCACATTGGTTCTGAAGGCAAGGAGAAAATCAGTGTGGGAGTTGATGGGGAGTTGAGAGGCCCAGAGGTCCAGCTCAAATGTCACCACTCCTGGGTGCCTCCCCACGGCCAGATCTCTGTCTATGTCCTCAGGGTCTCCGCCGCCTCCCACTGCACTCAGCCCCAGCACATTCCTTCAAGAATACAAACTTCAGGGAGATAACAGCATCATAGGCTGGGCTTCCCCAGAAGCAGATCCTGAGTGAAGCATTGTAGTGGGAATAGTTCAATTGGGAGGTGATCCCAGGAAACAATAGTAGCAGTGTGGGTAAGTGACACAGAGCTGGAAGAAGCCAGGAGGCATGGATTATTGAGCAGGTACTGCCCTGGGCACCTGGAGCCCAGTCCCATTGGGCTCCAATTGGGGAGCACTAGGGGGTGATATAGAACACACCTCAGAGTTGTCCATTTATCCTCCAACTCCCACCTGCCACAGAGGGAGGTCCACTCTCAGGCTCATCATCTCCCCAGCATCCCACCGCCCAGTTCAGAGGCATCATCAGCACACCTAGGAACAAGGCGTGACTAAAACAGTCTTTTATAGCTCTCATTGCTGAGTCATTATCAGGTCTACTTCCTCCACTAAACAAGACAGAGTGTGGGCTCTGGAGCCAGATGGCCCATGTTCAAGTTCACACTTCTCTGTAGGTGTGGGACCTTGATTTAATTTCTCTGGGCCTCAGTTGCCTTCTCTGTCAATAATACCTCCCTGGCAGGAGTCACGCCAGTTGACACACATAAAGAACTGAGCACAGCACCTGGCACAAGGGTGGTACTCCAGAAATGCTCACTGTGAGTCTTCAAGGCTGGTCAGTGACCAATTCACCTTTGCTCCCCCCCGTGCCCAGCCTAGTTAGTGCCCAGCACAAAGAAGGGGCTCAGTTCATGTCTGAATGAATGAATGAATGAATAAAGGAGAAAGAGAGAGAGAGATCCAACAGCTAATGTGTTGACATAGACCATTACTTCTAGTCTGGCATCTCAAACCTGGCTTCCTAAATATCACTTTTATTTCCTGTGTTGTCTCTTTGGAAGTATAAAACAGTTTTAACTGGAGTTTCTGAATAATAGAAGACAAATTAAATGCATCTCTGAAGAAACTTTCTGAAGCCACCCTGATTTTCCTGAAAGGGACCCCATAGCCCAGAAACTGCTGAGAACAAGAGACCTTCCCAGAGTTCTGATTTCACCCCCAAGGAACTCACTTGTACAGGAGACAGAGCACTGAGGTTTCATGTACGTACATCTGCTGCCCTCTGGTGGACAGAGTCAAAAACAGCAGGAAGCCTTGGAAACCAGGTTGTCTTTGCCACTTCTAATAAGAAAAATACTTTGGTGGGCACTCTGTAGTGTGTGAGAGAATGAAGTTAACCACAAGGGTAATAAAGCTCAGGAAGATAGTAAAATGGACCAAGACTAGGGAAGGGTGCTGTGGGGAATGGGAACAACAATAGGGGAAGATCCATCAAGGGACATGTATAAAGGACACATGGACAAAGCCAAAGGGCGTAGGTTCCAGGGATGGGAGGCAAGGATCAGTGGGGTGGGGGGCCCAGATGGGGTGAAAATGGAGACAACTGTACTTGAACAACAATAAATAAATGAATAAATAAGTAAAGCCCCCCAAAAGAAAAATACTTAATTCATGTTTTTCTCTGCAAAGTGCATTCACAGTCCATGTCTCATGTGAGTCTTCAAACGACCCTGGCAAGGTAGATAGGGCAGGAATTGTTCCCTAGGGCCAGGGTTATCCTCACTGCACAGATGGAGAAACTGAGGTTTAGAGAAGGTAAGCCCACAGGGAGCCAAGAACTGAAATTTAAGGCTGAGAGTTTTGATTCCAAAGCTGTTATTCTGACTCCAAATGTCAATTTCAATTTCTGATTGTGCATAAGAATGCACCCCAGATAGCTAGGGTGGGCCTGGAAATCTGCATTTCCCACACACATTGTAGGTGTGGCCAGTGCAATAAGATCCCGATACTTGGACTGGCTTTTGGAAACCACTGCCGGTGTCACAGCCTCAGATCCTCTGCTTACACACCCCGTGTCTTAGGCTGTGATAACAGAATGCCATAGACTGAGTGGGTTATAAACAGGAGAAATTTCTGTCTCGTGGTTCTGGAGGCTGGAAGTCCAAGGTTAAGGCGCCTGCAGATTTGGTGTCTGGAGCCCACGTCCTGGTTCGCAGACGGCCACCTTCTTGCTGCACCCGTACACGGCAAGGAGCTCGCTGGGGACCCTTTTACAAGGGCTCTGCTCTTGTGACCTAGTACCTCCCCATGGCTCCACCCCCTGATTCCATCACAATGGGGGTTAGGCTATCAATATAAATTTGGGGGGACACACAGTTCTCCTCTACCCCAAATGCTGAGGGTCTAATATCTTCCGCCCACATTTGCTGCTCCCTGCACCCCTCACCTACCAACAGCGCAGACCCTTGTCCACTCACATGCCATGCACACCACACATGCTATTCACTTCACCTCTTACCGCCCTAGCCGTCACTGCTCCCATCTGACAGGACTCTGGGCAAGCTGCATCTGCACCAGGACACAACCCCAGACTGTGAACACGGACGCCATGCTGTGTGGCTTCCTACCACACTGGACTGTCTCCCCCACAGAATGTCCCTATCCTACGTCCCAGATTCCTTAAAGTCCTGTCTGACTTTCCAATCATGGGACGGACACTAATTGTCACTAAAATAACACTAACTGACTTTGGCTTAAAAGATTAGCTAGCTCCTCATATCCAAGACACATCTTTCTTTTAGCTAGAAATTTCAATTCTTTCAGCTGATGGGGGAAATAGCAAAGAAGTGCCCCAGACGTAAAGACAAGTAGCAACATCCTCCTTCACTGGGGGCCAGGTCAGAGGGAGGGGACCCCAAATCTAGATGCTCCAGGGCCCCACTACTCTAGACAAAATACAGTAAAAACACCAACTGTACAGAGTACCATACACACATTCCCCATGCATGCACAAACACACACACAAATATACATGTGCACACCATGTGCACATAACATATACATACAGTGTGCATACACATACCATGCATATATCATGCACACATAACACACACAGTGTGTGCACATACCATGCATACACCATGCACGCACACAGTGTGCACGCATATACCATGCACACACCATGCACACATAAACATACACATACACAGCATGCATGCACACATAACATACTGTGCACACATACACATACACAGCATGTGTGCATGCCATGCGCACATCATGCACACATAAATACACATGCAGTGTGTGTGCACATGGCATGTGCACATGTGCACGTGTGTTATGCACATGACATGTGTGCACATAAATGTGCAGTGTGCATACATTGCATACATGTTCATGCCATGCACACATAACATGCACCTGTAGCATGTGCATACACGCATGTCATGCACACACTGTACGCACATACACAGACATCATGTGCATACACATAACATGCATACACATACATATGCACAAGTGTGCACACATCACATATGTACACTTGTAACCATGACCACCAACTTGGGTCTTAGGCACTCCCATCATAACAAAGCTGCCTGACTCTCAGGTGGGCTCATTCATTTTCCTCTGCATCCATGCCCTCCTGCGGTCTTAGGGCAGAGACTTCAGCACTCGCTGAGACCCCTGCTAAGCCCAGTATGGCTCTGGCCACTGACAGAGACCCAGTGACTGCTGAACAACAGGGCTGGTGTTCTTCTTGGTAGGGCAATAGAGAAAAAGCAAGCCACTTGAGTCTGATGTGCTTCCAAAACAGAATCGAACTGGGAGTGGAGCCACAATCTGTAGTGGTCAGTTTTGGGGTAAGGGCTGCCCCTGTGTGCTGTCTCTACCCGCTCTCTCTCCCATGGTTTCAGCTGGGCCTAGAGCTGCCAAGTCAGAGTCAGAACAGTCCTAGGAGAAGGGAGAGGCAGAAATAGCAGATTGAATCATATCCTTTCTGCAGCAAAGGTCTTTACACAGATGACACTGCAGAGAACACCTCCTAACAGTTACCAACCGGCCGGAGGACCCAGTACCCACCTGGGATTTTGCCAGGACCGTGGGGAGTAAGGGGCCTTGTGGCTAGGGTGTCACGGGGCCTCAACTGGAGCAGCGTCCCTTTGGACTCACTTTATTCCCACTTGATTTTCTCATTGGCCCACTGGGCCTCAACCTTAGCCTGGTCCCTTCTTATCCTGAAATGGCATGCATGTGACATACCAAGTGACATACTATATCAGCTATACACCATTTTTTAAAAAAGAAGCATTGAATGCCCAAAGTGAAATACAAAGGACAAATGAGAAGAAAGTAATGTTTTAACCCATGCATTTCAATTTGCGGACGCTCAGGCACAACAGCATGAAGGGGCCCAGGGAAGCCGTCAGACAGCTGCGAATTTGGACTGAAGAGAAGCCAGAGGACCAGAAGCCATTTCAAACAAGACACAGAGGGAAACCAGGGATGGAGGATAACCCCAAATGTAAGTCAGCATTGTGTTAAGTAGTGACTGAGGAGAGTTTGTGTACGTCTGACAGGAATGTCGGTGAGATAGCGCAAGTCCTGTAAGACGTGGAATGGTGCTTCGTTGTGGGCATTCCGGACATCAGCTTTCCTGGACTCCACCCACCAAATGCCACAGCATCACTTCCAACCTGTCACCTCCAAATTTGTCCCCTCCATTTGCACAAGGCCCCTAGGGGCAGAAGCATCCCCTTTGAGAACTGCAGATGCAGGCCGAGGGGACGCCAGAGAAGGGGAGGGTGGCCTCCCTTGTTAACCAGAGCAGGAGCCTCCCAGACTGAAGCACACAGAGCTTCAGGAGGAAGAGGAAGTAGGAAGCCTTAGGGAACCCTCCCTGTTTCCTCTGCCACCACCAGGCTCTGTCCCCAGGGTCCAGTGAGCACCCCAACCCAAGGGTGTACCTTGTCCAGCCCTTGGCCTCCCCGCATGCAGAGCCTGTGGCATTGGCCAGGGGCAGCATCCAAGCCTAGGTTTGCTGGGCTCAGGTACCTCAGAGTCTCTGGGGTCCAGTCCCTTTGCTCCTTAGTCAACTTTCCCTGGTCTTCCTGCAGCCCCAGGGGAGCCAGACACACTGAGCCCTGCAACTCCTGTGAGCCAGCCCCCCACCCCCAGTGTGCAAGAGACATCAACACCCTGAACAGAAGACTGGGAACCAGGGGTGGGGAGGGCAGGTGCAAACTCAAGTGCTTATTTGCATATCATTTGATGCTGATGCCTTGGGAAATGGCCTCCTCCAACCAGGTCTTGTCCTCCCACCCATGAGGGACAGGGCTGTAGGCAGGACTTGGGAGTCCAGGGAGAGTACAGACTGGCCCTCTCAGGGTGTAGCAATCCCCCTGAGGGTCGGGGGCAGGCATAGTAAAATGACAGGGGCCTCTGGTTACCCGCTGCCAGGTGCCAGGTGGCAGAGAAGGTGTGCTGCCAGGTGCACAGTGGCCCACCCAGCCCCCGCACTGCCCCTTCCAAAGCCAACTAGGCACCCGCCCAGCCTGGCTGCACCAGGCGGGGGCTCCTGCACATGACTGGGTATACTCATCCCACTCATTGGGCAGGTTTGAAGGTCGTCATGTGATGTGAGAACCTGCATATATTCAAAATCACTCTCCCAAATCCCCCCCTGCATAGGCACTGTGTTAGAGATCAGCACGCAGACCCTCGTCCACCCAGCACAGCAGGTTTTTCTCCCCTTTGGGAACAGATCTCTATTTCTCCATTGGGGCATGTGTTGGGGGGGGGCCGCTCACCCCTACAGCTGCCACGTGTGAGGAAGCCCCGGCTGCCTGGAGAGGCCACGTTAGGTGCCCTGGCCCTAGCAGGGGTCCCAGACAACAGCCCCCATCAACCACCAGATCTCTGGGTGAACCAGCCTTCAGGTGATTCCAGCCCCTGCGCTGGAGCTGTCCCAGCCTTCACATCCTCCAGGTGAGGCCCCAGACATGTGGGGCGGAGACAGATCCTCCCCCTCCTGGCTGTGTCTGAATTCCCAACCGCAGGGCGGAAAGTCAGGTTTTAGGACATGAATGTGCTCTGTGCCCGGTGCGCTGGTGCCTGGTGTGCACTAAGGAAGCCCATCTGAGCGCATCTTGAAACACTTCAGTAATGCTCAGCTGCGCAAAAGGCTCCCACTAGAAGAGCACCCCCCAGAGCTGAGACTGACCCAGTGAAAAGAAATCAAACCACATGCTCAACTGAGGCATTAAGCTTTGCTTTCTGCCCCTGCCATTTAAATGCTTTGTCTTAAAGGAATGTGTGAGGTTGAACTCTTGTAGGTTGAACACATGACGGATTCCACCACCGGAGCTCCGCAAAGACTGTGGCTTGACAGATGATAAGCTGAATTCTCCAGAAGGACAGACACACCAGGGTCGGTAAGTGACTGCCCAAGGTTAGCCAGTGACAAGTGAACCCAGAGATCTCAGTTGTCCTCCCTGGTGAATGTGAGTGGTGGCCTGAGGGGACAGCCGAGCCGTGTCAGATAATGGTGCAGCCGCAGCAATACCGCTCAGGATAATCCGCCAGGAACACCCTGTGGTCTGTGCCGTAGATGTAGTAGACATTGGTCTTTCCTCGGTACCAGTAATGAACTTCTGTGAGGGGGATCAGCTCAATGGTCTGGCGCTGAGGAGACAATTGGCCAGGGAAAACTTCAGTGCTCTGTTCAAGTCACTCGCCTGCTCAAGAACTGTCGGTATCTCCCTACTACCTGTGGGACGAAGTGCATGCTCTGGAGTTGGCATCGTGGCTGCAGTCTGTCTTTCTAGATGTATCTCCCCTGCACTCCTTCATATACCCCAAGCTCTAGGTCAAACCGAGACACCATCTGATTCCAGGTTTTAGGAAGGGGAGGCGCAGGTGTCCCCAGAGGTGTCATGGGATGTATGGAGAGCCACCAGCCAAAGGGGACACCTTCCAGAAACATTGATTTTTTTAGATGGGGTGGTGGACAGAGAAAGGTGGAGGACAAAGTCATTTTAAACATTTTTATAACAACCATGGACATATTAGAATTAGAGAGTAGATTATACAATTTGAATTACATTTTAAGATAAAACATTGACACCAAAGAAATTCTAAAGTTCGGTAGGTTGTTTCAGACTATTTTCTGAGATCCCTCCCTCCCTGTACCCCATGGTTTGGCACTGACCCTCCTGTAAGAAGTTTTTCTCAAACATTTCCCCCTTTTACAAATGGGGAAACTGAGGCCAGTGGTCTCATGGAATTTCCGGTTTGGATGATCAGCTACATCAGGCTCCATCTCCTCACCTTTGCTGGACCTGTTTGATGCTGAAACCTCCTCCCAGCAACCACCTCTGCCTAAGAGCCTGGGACACTACTCTGTCCCACAGAATGGTCCTAGAGTCCCTCATTCTCAGGTCCCTTCTCTGAGCAATGACTCAACAGCCTTCCAGAATCAAGGGGCCCGGAATGGAACCAGCAGCTCAACCTTGGAGAGAACGCTGGCCTCCTACTAAGACACCCATCCCCATCAGCTTTTGGTGCTGTTTTGTTATTAACAACTACAGACACATTGGACAGAGGAAAGTCACCCCTAATCACTGCAGCAAAGCCAGGCTCCAGGTCAAAACCCCTAAGTTCTTCTGCCCTGGCTGTTCCCCTGTCCCAGACTCAGGCTTGAAGACCCCAAACGCAGAGGGTGGTGGCATGGCTGGCCCCGGATCAGACCCTCTCAGTTGCTGGAAATTCTTCTCCATAAGAAAAGAGCCCCAATCCTGTCACTGTAGGTGATGGTCTGGGGCCCTGGGGAAAGGGCAAAAGGCCTGGGGAGGGGATTTTGAGAAGCAGGTCCCTACTATACCGGGGGAAGCAGAGAGGTAGCATGACATTGTGGCAGAGGGGGAATCGGAGTCAGGGTGTGCCTTTTCCACGAAGCTTTCTGTGGAATCTCGCACTTCCTTATCTGGGCCTCAGTTTCCTCACCTGTGAAATGGGGATAAAACTGCTAAGTCACAGAGTTGTTGAGACAATGAAATGAGATGGTGAGACCAGGTTTTCTCCACATGCCAGAAACTGTCTTCAGGTCATCATTTTGGAAATAAAAGGCAGAAGACATCTCCTGACATTGTAGTACAGAGGACCCAGCCTGGAAACTACGAGGCAAGAACTGATGGGAGCCCACACCACTGCTCAGAGGTCCTGGACGGCAGTGGCAGAACCTCTCTGGTTTTCAGATGTTCCTGCTTAGACCCAGTGGAGCACAGCAACACCACCCACCACTGCCCGCCTCCAGTGCTTTGGATTCGGATGGTATCCGAGTCTGAGGCCACACATGGGTCAGGACATCAGCTGCCATCACGTGGTTATCTTGTAACCGACGTTTATCTGTTTGTGCACCTGGGACACGCCCCAGGGATGAGCTGACCCCAGGTCTGAGAGGCTGGGGCCGATGCCGTGACTGTGCCCTACTCACTCACTTCTCAGTTCTGAACAAAATAGCAGCATGAATCTTTGTCTACAGATCCAGGACCAAAGGGCAGTTTGGGAAAAAGATTCACAGACATGACCTCTTCTCCCTTTATGTTCCCTTTTAAAGAAAAATGTGTCCCTGCCCCGTTTCCCCATCCCTGCTGGGCTGGTTCACAAATGGCTTGTGTTGCCTGAGACAGGGCTGTGCTGTGGGGGAAAGCCCCAGCAGACCAGGCTCCCACCAAGGCTGGCCCCTGGCTCTAGAACTCAGCAGTCACTTCCCCTCCTCAGGTCTCAGTTTCCCCAGCTGCCAAACGAAAGGTCCAAAAAGGATTCAAATTGTCTGTCTCAGAGGCAAAAGCGTACCGGGATAAATGGTAGTGTCCTCAAGCTGGTGAATCCTGTCCTTACGCTCTCCCCTGAGACACCGTCCTGGGGCCTTTCATGGACATTGTTCTTGTCCCAAGTGGGTTCCCTCAAATCTACACCCCCAAACCCTCCCCACTCTGCCTCTTCACACTCTGCTGCTCATAGCTCAACCTTCCTCTTCTGAGTCCCATCGTGAGATAAGGGACCCACCTTCCTCCCAGGGCAGAAAGTGCCAGGGAGGCTGCGCCAACGACTGGATGGTCCTAGAGCTGAAGAAGGAAGGTCCAGCTCCCTTGTGCCCAGGACACCCTGAGTTATGGTTGATGCTCAGAGCTCCCCGGAGACTGGGCAGAGGCTGGGCCTTTGCCAGTACCGCACTCTTGTGCAGCCTCTCCCCCCTCCCTCTGCAGCTCCCGGGAACCCTTCCTTAATAAATGATGGGCCCACAAACCCTCGTCTGGGACCGGCTTCTGCAGAGCCCAACCTAAGGCAAGGTCTAACCCCGCTCATTTCAAAGACGGGGATGCTGAGGCCCACAGAGCGGAAGAAAGGGGCTCACAGCCATGGGTGTGGACCGGAGCTGGCAAGCAGGCTCGGACCCGGTAGGCAAATTGTCCCTGCAGTGTCTGATCCAGTGAAAACAGCCCCAAATCTCCCCACTGTCTGATACTCCTTCAAGCCTACACTGACTTCCAAAGAGTCACTTACGTCCCTTGAATACAGTGAATAACATTTGGCTTGGAGTTAAAACACTCAGGTTCTATTCCTGGGCTCTTCCACTAAGAAGCTGTGTGACCTTGAGCAGATCACTTCCACTCCCTAGGCCTCCTCTGCTTCATCGGAAAAGTCACAGGTTTGGACTACACCAGGGACAGCCTGTGGTAGTCCACAGGCACAGCAGGCCCATCGGCCCATGCAGGGTTCTTTACATTTTTAAAAATGTTGTTGTCAGTATTGAAAAGTTAGAAGGTTTCATATAAAAATCTGGACTTTAGAAGGTCTGCAACCTTTCCTGTGTGCCTACACAAAGCTGATGGCAGCTGGCCTCTTTGGACAAGGGGGCTCTCCCATCCACATCACCGCCTGGCTCTGGTAGACCTTTGAGCTTGCTGCATCCCAATGCTGTGATTTCTGGGGTCCGTTCCAGCTCAAGATGGTCATTTATCCAATTCAAATCATATGCACCCTTCTCTCTTCTGCACATAGGGGGGACACGCAGAAGAGAGAAGGGGCAACATTCACCGCAAAAGGACACTTTGATCACTAGGTTTCAAGCGCTTAAAGAAAATTATTTCCAATCAAAACAGCACAGTATTGGCAGAAAAACAGACACACAGACCAACGGAACAGAACTGAAATGAAGGAGCCAAAAACACACAGTGGAGAAAAGAAAACCACTTCAATGAATTGTGCTGGGAAAACTGGAGAGCCACATGCAAAGGAACGAAATTAGACTGAATTTGACCCCAAAAGCAAGGGGAGTAAAAGTAAAAATAAATGTGTGAGGCCTTATCAAACCGAAAAGCATCTGCACAGAGAAAGAGCCATCAACACAGAAGAAAGGCAACCAACCAAATGGGAGAAGATATTTGCAAACCACACCCAAAATTATAAGGAATTCATATAACTCAATAACAAAAAACATCCAATTAAAAAACGGTCAGAGGACCTGACCAGCTACTTCTCCCAATCGGACACATAAATGGCCAACAGACATAGGAAAAGGTGCCATACTTCACTCGCTATTGGGGAAACACACATCAAAACCACGTGAGATGCCAGCTCACACCTGTCAGAACGGCTCTTCTAACAGGAAGACACAGAAGCGACTAAAGTGTTTTTCCAGAGATGATTGGATAAAGACGTGTTACTTGTATAAAATGAAATACTACTCGGCCAGAAGAAAAGATGAAATATTGCCATCTGCAACAGCATGGATGGATCTTGAGAGTATCGTGCCAAGAGGGATAAATCAGATGAAAAAAGTCAAGAATCACGTGATTTCACTCATATGCAGGATATAAGACTGAAAGCAACAAATGAACAAACAAAAACTCACAGACAGACAACAGCATGGTGATTATCGGAGGGAAGGGGGTGGATGGGGGCTGAAGGTGGGAAAGGGGAGATAAATGGTGAGGAAGGACTAGACTTTGGGAGGTGAGCACACAATGCGGTATACAGATGATGTTTTATAGAATTGTATACTTGAAGCCTACATAATCTTAAACTGTGTCATTCCGGTAAATTTAATAAAATTTTAAAAGTCAAAAAGAAAATTTTTTCATCCTTACAAGGCCCCCTAAGGCCAGTTTAGCATTTCTTTTTCCACGAGTGAGAAACTGGACTTCAAAGAAGAGAAGGCAGGTGGACGTGACCCGGGTAAGATGCAGGTGAACCAGGATCTGAGCCCAGTCTGCAAGACTCGGGCCCCAGCGGAAGCCGCCCTCACGAGCTGACGCTGGGCGTTCCCCGTCCAGACTCCTCCTACCCACAGCTTCCAGCCAGCTGCTGCGAATGCCGCTCCCAGGACGCGGACGGGCACCACTGCCACCTAGTGGCCACTAGGATACAGCACCAAGGCAACCCTGGCTGCCACCGCTGCTCAAGGGAGGCTTGGAGAAGACGTGCCTGGGGCTTGGGAAGTGCCCTGAAGGGCAAGACTCTGGGTTCACACCCTGCCTAAGACCCTGGATCTCTAGATTTCCTTCCCTTCTCTGAATACAGGGGAGGGGCCGGGGAGGGGGTGAAGTTTCTGATCCAAATCACACCGAGACAGATCTCTGCTTGAAAGCCTGCAGTAGCTTCTTGTTGCTCCCAGGATAAAAGTCAAAGCCTGGCATCATGGACTGTGTGTCCTGCCCTGCTCGCTGCCTCAGGCCATACTGGCCTCTCAGGTCAGTCCCCAGGCCTCCTTGTGTTCCTCAGGCTGGGGCTTCTCCCGCCACCCTCCCTCTGGCTAACTCTTCCTCACCCTTTTTCCCTTCTCAGGAAGGAGCCCTCAGCAAAGGGGACAGCCCATGTCCTCCCTTATGTGACCAGAGGGACATTGCCCTCGGCCTGGAGCTCTCACCTGGCCCCAGAAGCCTGCCTCCCAACAACCCCAGGCCCCTGTCTGACTTACCTGCTGCAGGACGCGGGCTCTGGAGGCGAGGGTGGCGCTGTGCTGGGCAATGCCCCGCTCCGAGGCCAGAGAGATCTCCCGCAGGGGGAAGTCAACAAGGGGGTACACCTGGGGAGAGAGACGCAACCACCTCCTACTCTGACCAAGCACCAGCACCTGGAGCCTTGGCAATCGATTTCAGGAGGATGGGAGAGCTAGCCCGGCCCTCCCTAGGAAGGGTCCTAGGACATTCAGCAAGCAGATGGGGATTGCTTGAGCGTCACAGACTCTTGATTACTGACATTTTGTTGGGAATTCCACCAAAAGGGGGATTCAGACAGAGTATTCGTCCACCTGCATTCCTCAGTCCCCCAGCAAGCCTCTGAGGCCACCTGACTGGGATGGGGTGCAGGGCTTCCTGGAAGGATGATGTCTGCCCTCAGCCTTCAGGAAACAGTTATTCAGGCGTTAAAAAAAAAAAAGAAGGAAGACCCGACATTTCAGCCTTGAGGGTATTATGCTAAGTAAAATAAGTCAGACAAAGAAAGACAAAGGCCCTATGTTCTCACTTGTATGTGGAATCTAAAAAAACAAAACAGCCAAATTCCTAAATACAGAGAACAGATTGATGGTGGCCAGAGGCGGGGGTGAGGGGTGAATGAAATGGAGGTGGGGGCAGGGGCCAAAAGATACACAATTCCAGTGATAAAATAAGTCCTGGAGATGTAATGTACACCACAGTGACCTAATAACACTGTGTGGAAAGTTGCTACAAGAATAGTTCTTAAAAGTTCTCATTACCAGGCAAAAATATTATACAACTATATATGGTGACTGTGTGTGGTGACGGAGGTTAACTAGACTTCTTGTGGTGATCACATCACAATGTATGTATATGTCAAATTACTGTGTTGTACACATACAACTAATACATTGGTATATGTCAATCATATCTCAATTTTTTAAAAATGCATATTACAAAGTGGAAGAAGCTGATCTGAGGTCACATACTGTAAGGAAAAAAGAAGGAGGGAAGGAAGGAAGGAAGGAAGGGAGGGAGGAAGGAAGGAAGGAAGGGAGGGAGGGAGGGAGGGAGGGAGGGAGGAAGAAAAAAAAGGAGACTGAGCACTTGACTCTCTCAGAGGAAACACGAGGACCCTTTTAACAACAGGTATGGCTATTTCCCAATAAAATTTTATTTATAAAAGCAGGCCAAGGGCAGAAGTTTGCCAACCCCTGGCCAACAGGCCCCTCCCAGTGGGCACTTCTCACATCTCAGCTCCTTGCTCTGCTGTGGCAATGCCTTCCAGCCCCACTGCTCTCTGCTATTCTCCAAACTTCTGCCCTGCGGCTCCCTCTGCAGGGTGCCCTTGCTCCAGAGACCACACCCCAACTGCCCTGCATTCAGGTCTTTGCCCACTGTCACCTCCCTGAGCCCCAGCTGAAACAACACCCCCAGCCCTTCCCATCTCCTCCCCCTGGTTGGACCCTTGCTGCCATCTGACATTGTGGTGCAATGTTGTCCTCTCCCTCGCCAGACTGTGAGATCTACAAGGCAGGGACCTCGTTGGGCAGTATCCCATGGCCCAGAACAGTGCCTACACAGTAGGAGGGTCTCCACGATTGTGTAAGAGCAGGAAGATGGAGGAGGAAAGAGGAGGAAGGGTCCCAGTACGTGAAATTCAAGGGATAGTGGCCTATGGGGTCCCACATGCCTCTGTCCTGTCTGGCAGCTCTGTTTGCTCCCAGCCTGTCTCTCTAGATGAATGCAGCCCCCACCAAAAGCCAGAAGAGCCAGAAGAGGAGCCTAGCTTCCATGTGGTGCCCTGCAAAGCCCTCCTTACCATCGTATTCTCATCCTTAAAGAGGTTTTCTCCTTTAGCTTTCGCTAGGAGCTCCATGGGACAGTTCAGCCGGTGCTCGGACACAAACTCAAACAGGCTGTTCTTCCTGGAGGTGAAGGGATGAGGGATGCTTAAGAACGTGTGTTTGGAATCAGACAGACCCGGGCTGCAGGGCTCGCGTTACTACTGGTGGGACCTGGGGAAATTTCTTTAGCCCCTCTGGGCCTCAGCACATTGAACTGTAAGCTGGGAAACTAGTCAAGTACTGACAGCTCTGTCCCATTACCTCAGTTCGCCCTTCCCTGTGAAGTGCTGGTAAAGTGCCCAAGAGAAGGAATGCTGAAGGCCTGGGACCCTCCCTGACACAGGAATTTAGGACACAGACAGGAATGCCCAGGTGTTGAGTGGATGCTGCACTAGAAAGTGGTGATGTCAGAACGTGAACTCAGGTCTGTCCTGAAGCCTGCCAGCATCTCGCTGCCCCACGCTCCTCTTCCCAGGGATCCCTCCCCTTTCCAATCGGTTTTAATCCCTTTTCTCCCAGCAGGTCCCTGTACTGTGAAAGCCCCAAACTAGTGGAGTTTCTCTGCAGAAACCGGTCCAGGCCATGTCCCCCACCTACCACCGCTGGGCCACCGCATTGAGGGGTGACCACATACCACATGATGACGAGCTGGACAAAGTGCACCAGTTTCTTTTCCCCCTTGCAAGTGGCACAGGTCTTGTTCCCCCTCCCTGAGCAGGTGCTGCACCTGAGAGGGATAAGCCATCAGTACCACTCAGATACTCACGGGGCGCTGGTGGCTTCTGGAGGCCTCATCCCCAAATCCTTCCTCATAGAGGGGGACTGTGGTGGGCATGCTTCTACCCTCCTGCCATCTAGACCTCTTGCTTCTGGTGGCAGTGCCCTAATTTCCCTTGGGACCACCCTTCTCCCACCCACTCAGTATGGTTCATGGGCTTACAGCCTGACCCCTCTATGGCCAGTTTGGGACCTTGGCCTGGTCAGTCAGTTTATTCCATCTCCCTGGCCACAATGGCTGATACAAAGATGGGCTCATGACCCAGGTAAGTACAATGAGATCCACCCTAGAACTTTTATTGGAACTTTCAAAACAGGGACACCCTTTTCTACTGAGGTTACTAAGCTTGGAGTTGCTGATGGTCCCCTCTGCCACAAGAGACAGCACGCCTGAGAATAAAACCAACGCAAAGGAGAGCACAGTGAGGACCAGAGACAGATTCCTGATGACATTGTTTAAGCACCTGGACCCAGCTGTACCTGAAACCATGCCAGAAATATACTCCTGCACTTTTCTCTTACACAAGATTGTAAATTTACATTTTTACTGAAGCCAGTTTGAACTGGATTTCTTTCACTTGTAAATAAATCTGAGTTTCTTTCCACATCAAAGACCTTCTTTACCAATCACAGAGGGCAGGTCCACCAAAGCTCTGCCATCTGGCTTGTTAGAAGGATGCCCCTTCAACCAGCACCACTTTGAATAGTTTCATGCCTCACAGTTTCCTGTTTCCCTTTAAAGACTTATAAAGACATTAAGGACTGATACAAAATATAATGTCCCACTGTTTGCAAAGCCCTGTGAGAAGAGGTGAAACTTGATTGTTTAGTCAATCAACAAACCTTCCTTGACTCCTCCATTCACACCTTGCAGTGCATTAAAAATAAGGGTTTCCAGGCCCAGATCCTCAGAGAGTTAAGAATCTCACCTTTGCATGGTTTTCTGTATTCACTTCTTCCCCCACATGAGCAGGAACAAGTCTCCTCTCTTTAAACTACCCCCTTCCTTCCTGCAATGCCTTGCTCCACACGCCTGACCCATAGATTGCTTGATGAGTTCCAGTCTTTTCCAGAAACATCAGGCCTCAAGAAAAGGTTCACCTGCTCCACAAATATTTACCAAGCACCTACTATGCACAGAGCTCTAGGGACACAGGATTGAAAAGACAGGGTGCCTGATTGCCTTCCAAAAGAGCAGACAATGGAAAGCAAGAAAGCCAGGGAGACCTGCGCATACCTGTGCCTGCCACAGCCCGAGCACATCTGACACCTCCGGGGCTGCTTGGCTCTGCGCTTGGCTCCACTGCAGGAAGGGCACCTCACCTGCGGACACACCACAGCCTCAGTACTCCCTGGTCTCCCAGGGAAGTGGGGCCAAAAGCATCCCAAGACCTGGTTCAAATCCCAGTCTGGTGACTTTAGGCAAGCCTCTTCTTCTCCCTGGGCCTCCAGCCCTTCATCTGTAAAATGGGAGGGTTAGACATAGTGTATCTTGGGGGCCCCCAGTTGTACCTTTCAAAGATTCTACATCCTAACACCCCTGTTTCTCCTGGGACATCAGCCTCTCCTGCTCCTCGCTGACCCCCATGAACCCTGGGACTGCCCCCTAACCAAACAGCTATGGCCAGAGGGAGCAGTAAGAGGGGCAGGCTGGCCAAGTGACCTAGTGTTACAGATGGAGTACTTATCTTGGAAGGGCCCCCAGGGGTGACTCAGGCAATGCTCCCACAGGGGGCTCACAGTGGGCTCCAGAGATGTAGCCTGAGGGACGAGGCAGGGGAGGAAGAGGAGCAGGGGTGGCAGAAGGCACAAAAATGACCCCAGGGGTGGTATACGGCAGGACTGAGGGCACAAGACAGCCCAGGCACGGGGAACAGCGGGCCCCCAGCCAGCGCTTAGGTGGGCGGAGGAGTGGGCACACCACAAGCAGAAGGAGGGTGCCAATGGGGTGGAATGGCAGGCAGGCAGATGGAAGGATGGAGGAAGACACAGCTCAGAGTGATGAGTGGTCAGTACATGTCCAAAGGATTAGGTGTAAGAGGGGAGAGCTGAGAACACATAGGAACTTGGTATACTCCTGGGATGATTAGGAGCCCTGAAAGTTTTTAAAAAGAAGGCTGATGCCAAGAGAGCCTGGCTATGTGCTTAGGGCCCTGTCTGGGTCGAATAATGACCCTCCTCTTCCCCCCATTGAAAATTACATTCAACAGAACTTCAGAATGCGACCTCATTTGGAAATAGTCTATGCAGATGTAGTTAGTAGAGATGAGGTCATTCTGGACTAGGGTGGGCCCTAAATCCAATGGCCTGTGTCCTTGTAAGAAGGCCATGAGAACACACAGAGACTCACACACATGGAGATGTCCATGCGAGGCCAGAGGCAGAGATGGGGGTGATGCAGCTACAAGCCAAGGACTGCCGGCAGCTGCCAGAGCTCAGATGATGGCCTCCGCCTCAGGGCCTCCAGGGGAACCAACCTGCTGCCATCCTGATTTTGAACTTCCAGCCTCCAGGACTGTGAGAGAATAAAGCTCTGTTGTTTTAAGCCCCAGAGTCTGTGGTAATTTATTACGGTAGCCCTTAGAAACCAACATAAGCCCTATCTATTTCATCTCTGGAAGCCCTGTGAACTTCACCTTGGCCCTCTTTGCCCTGTACTACAAGTACTAGTCACTGCCAGCCTCCCCCACAGACAGGGGTCCCTGGTGGGAAGGACCCTAGGTCATAGTCCTCTTGCTGAGCCTAGTGCCAAGCAGGTGATCAATGAATGCTCACAGATGGATGAGAAAAGAAGAGAAAAATTAAAATCATAAATCATCAAAGTGAAAAAGGCCAATAGAGACCATCCAATTTAACTTTCCCATTTTACAGGTGGGAAAATGGAGGCCCAGCAAGGGGGAATGACTTGCCTGAGGTCACACCTTTACCCTGGGGAGCCCCGGCCCACTGCCCAGCCCTCCGTCCCCATGGGGGTCCTCCGCCCGAGCTACACTTACCAACAGCCACGGATAACTCACCATGCCCGCCCCATGGCAGCCGCTGCACTTGTAGCGCCCATGCCCACGGCATTTGTGGCATTCCTGGTGGTGAAATGCTCTCTTTGGATCTAGTTCCTCAGACACCTGCAGTTTCACCAGCTCCACCCCCAACCCCACTCCTGCGTCTCTATCCCAAATAGAGGTGCAGCCATTCAGAGCCCGAGGGGGGACAGTCATTCCTACTTGACCACGACTCCAAAGGTCCTTGAATGTCAAGCCCAGGAGACCAAGTCATCATTTCCTCAGAGCCCCAGCCCAGTCTGTCCTGGATGCTAAGTAAGGACCCCTTGCTCTCCAAGCCCCACATCCTAACTCACGCTCCCAGGCTAAACCACAAAGGCTGGTGTCCTTCGCACATTCGGTAGCTAAAATGGTCTTTGGGAATAGAAGCCATAAAAACGGACAGCGTTTCTGTGAAAGGCAACGATTTAGCTACTGGAATTTAATCCCTGCATCAAAATAGACTTTCTACACTTGAGGTAAGGATGGAACTCTGTACCGAGCTCTCAAAGTCCTCTCCATCTCGTGATGCTATGAAAACACATGGGGGCAAATTACATGCTCGAATCAAGTTCTAAAGCGAAAACAAGATGGGTAATTGGAAGAGAACATAACTTAGCATGTCTCAGCTGTGCTTTTGCCATCCATGAGGTCACCCTCACTTCATGTCATGATCATTCCTATAAAGCAGGAGAGACACTAAATCCCACTCCGCTCCTGACTTCTGTGAAAAATCCCAACACTGTTTTCACTGTATTTTATAGGTTTCATTCAGCACTTCAGCAGTTTCCTATAAGGCCAAAAGTGGGGCTGGGAGGATAAACACTCAGATGGTTTAGAAATGTGAATGCTCACTATTTAAAGCTGGTGACAATTTTTCTAAATGGGATAATTCTTTTGCTATATGAATAGATAACCAAGAGATTAGCCAGGAGCCTCGATTTGGAGTTTCCTTTCTAAAAGGAAAGTGTTTCAGGAAGCCTCCAGTCCCTGGGACAGCAGCTCAGACAGAAGGGAGTGTTAGAATAACCACTGACCACTTGACCACTGACCACTGACCTTGACCACTGATGAGTGAGGAACCTGGAACTTCCTGGTGTCTTCCTGAAACATCGGGGGCACCTGGACCTTGAAGTCCCAAAGCCTGGGGGAGGTCCCTCTTCGTGGCCCATCTACTAAGTGGTCTGATACAGAAACAGATCCTTGTCAGAACAGCAGACAGCTGCAGAACAAGCTTACATTTATTCACCAAACAGTACAGAGTCTTCACTCGGTGCCAGGCATTAGGCTGGGCCCTGGGCTCCAAGGAGGGGTAGGTAAGGGTCCCCCTGGAGGTTGTAGTTAAGCCCCCAAGCTTTGGGATTGAAGAGACTTGGGTTTGACTCCTGGTTCTTCTACTTCCTGGCTAGGTAACTCCAAACAAGTTACTTCACCTCTCTGGCCTTCAACTGTCTATCTCTAAAATGGGGATAATGATGGCACATGCCATAGAGGATGGTAGTGAAAATTACGTAGAAGAAGGCGTGTAAATGCTTGGCACAGGGCTGGCACCTGCTGAAGGCTCAACACACAAGAATTGTCAAGGACTCTCATCTCTACTCCCACCATCCCCTTCCTTCTCCATTCAAGAAGACAGACATGGCTACAACCACAATGATAAGTGCTTTGGACAAGAGTTCTGCTGGGGCGGGGCTGGAGGGGGAGCAGCAGGAGGAGAAATTCTAAAAGGCTTCATAGAAGAGGTCACTTGTGAGCTGAGTCTTGACAGATGAAGCAAAGTGGTAGGCAGAGAAAACAGGTAGGGTGTAGGGCTTCCCAGACAGAACCTGAAGCCTTAGTGGGGTTCGGCAGGGGGTGGGATGGCACGGTGCTCGTTGGCCCAGTGGTCGCCTGGGGGGCAGGTAGCCGCCCAAGCACACATACTGCCTGGGCCATCTAGCCCTGTGGCAACGCCAGCCTGCAGCCAAAGGCAAATGCAAAATTTTCTCAGGACCTTCTGCAAACCGTCTTCTGTACAGGAAGCAGTTGCTAAGTCAGCACTAGAAGTGCCTGAGATGAAAACTTACCCTCTTATTTTGTGGGGGATGGGGAAACCAAGGCTCTGAGCAGAAGAACATCTCATTCCACATAGTGGCTAAGACTGGCCCCTGCCATGTTCGCTCCCAATTAAACTGATTTCAGAAAATTCACTTACTAGTAAAGGGTTGGAATGTCCATTCCCTTATCCTGGATTCACTGAAAGTCTCCAGTCGGTACTATAAAGAAAAAGATAGTCATTCACACTCATGCCCTAGAGGAAGACAGAGCATTATGCAAAAAGAGGAAGCTCCCACATGCCAGGGCTCAGTGTGGAGACCCAACGGTCTCACACAGGGCACAGGGGGCTGCTTATAACAGGCTGGCAACAGCAATTTCTGTTTCAGATGCCCCGGCACATCTGCAGGGAGGTCAATCGGCCCCAGGAAATCTCCCCTGACAGGCTCACAACCAGGCAATTTCAGTTCCCCATTTCTTTATACATAGAAACATTCTAAGAGCAGCAATTGCCTCCTGACGGATGGAGGCCCCTGGAATCCACTGCTCCAAGGGTCCCCTGTGGAGACATTGACCTGCCTGATGGCAAAATCCTCCTTCTTGATTCTCATCCACAGAATCACAAACCAAAAAGGTATCTTGGACATCACCTGTTCCTCCTTTTTCAAGTGAGGAAACAGAGACTCAGAGAGGTCAGTTGACTTGCCCAAGGCCACACAGCTACACAGGGACCTCTTCCCCCAGATCTCTGCTCTAACAACTCCCTGCAAGGCTCATCTGACCTCTGTGTGATTGTGTGCTCACCAGAGGACGACTTTGCCAGTACCACTAGAAAACGTGCACCTAGATGCTGTCCCGTAGCCCTGTCAATGTAGAAGGTGACCTAGGTGCCTGCTGTGGTCCTGGCTGTGATCTCAGTGACGGATTTCCCTGGAACATCGGGCCCCAATGATGAATAAATGATTCCTTGGCATAGAAGTGACTCGGGGGAGGCAGAGGAAGCTGGGATGAAGGGGAGTCGATGGGTCCCTCTCAGCCCACTCTTCCTAGAAGCAAGTCAGCCTTGTGTTTGAGGACATGGGCTTTGGTGCCAGCAAACCTGAGTTTGAGTCCCAGCTTGGTCACTTCCAGCTGTGTATTGTTGAGCAAGTACATTCGCCTCTCCCAATTCCTCCTCTCCAAACTGATGATGATGACACCTACCATGCCGGTAGCTGTGATGATGTGATAAGATACGTGTAGCATGCTCTACATGAAACCTAGCACATTCGACCTTTGCAATGATGATTGATAATAACTCCTCCTTGCATTATCCCTCAGAATGCAGACCAGAGAGGTCACAGAAGGGACTTACATGTCACTGCCATTCACACACACTGCCCTCCAGATACCTATCTCTCATTTCCCATCACAGGAGCCCCTGCCAGGCCGGCTCCCTTACCCTGCACAGGGTCTGCTGCTTCAACTCCTGGATGATGAAGTCGCTGGCAGCTGAGCTGCCATAGCAGCATTTGGAGTTCACGAAGCTGAGGAGGGCTTCCCGTGCCACCTCCTCCGTCACCACAGGGATTCTGCTGGGGACAAAGCAGAGAGGCAAGAGGGTCTAGGGAGAGCCCATGGGCTCATCCAGGCCAGGGAGCCCCATCACTGTGCAGATGGAAACTAACCCACAGTGGTGGGAAAGCACTCAGGTGTCCGAGGGAGGGTATCTTGGCGAAGGGAACTGTGTGAACAGATGCCTGCGATGAGAGAGCGGCAGGGCTTTCTAGAGGACAGCAAAACTGTGTTAGCTGAAGTTTGGATCTGAGAAGGGCTGATAGAGTCACAGACCTCAAAAAAAGAAAAACCTTAAAGATGAATTATGCCATTTTACAAATGAGGAAAACTGATAGCCAGAGAAGATATCACACAGCTACACGAGGCTCCTGCCCTCGGGGAACTTGACCTCAACCAGAGGAGCAGTGAGTAACTTCGCATGTAGACAGCAGCCTAGAACCATCTGACAGCTGCACCCATAGCTCGTGACTCACCGTGAGCCTGCTGGACCAGAGCAGTGGCCACTAGGAGGGCAGACCACCAGCCCCTTCTTCTGCCTTCTCTCTGGACACCTCCGACTCATGCTGGAAAACTCCTTAGATAGACCCAGCTGCCAGGTCCCCTCCTTAATGAAACCCTCCTGCCCCAACCCCTCCGGTACACAGAAGCCCTCTCCTTCTTCCTCCTCCTCACATCTTCATATATTTCCCCACAGCAGCTCAGCTCCAAATGAGGGGGAAGGGAGGTGCTCCAGGCTTCTTCTCTCTGCAAAAAGCTGTTGGTAACGTTGGAGCTCTGCCCCAACACAAAACAAGGAGGGTGTGGGCCTCTCCAGGGAGCAGCTAGCTTTTTCTGTAAGGGGCCAGACAGGAAGTATTTTAGGCTTCGTGGACCCTCTAGTCTGTGTCTCAACTACTCAACCCTCTGCTGTTGTAGTGGGAAAGCAGCCACAGACAGTGAGTAAATGGATGAGAGGGGCTATGTTCCAATAAAACTTGATTTACAAAAACAGGCAACAGGCTGAATTTGGCCCAGGGGCCATAGTTTGCAACCCCTGATCTCAACTATGGTTTTCAACTCTGACTTGGTCACCAAAGATCAGTCTGCAGAGAATGGTAAAATATAGATTCCCAGCCTCCATCCCTGGAGATTCTGATCCAGGAAGTCTGGATCCTGATGTGCTGTCAGGGTTGAGATCTGTGCCCTTGAGATCCCCAAGGAGGGTTCTCAGGGGCCAGGGTGATGGGGAGCATCTCGATGTGTGATCCTGTGTGATGGCTCTGGGAGGGTCACCAGAGCACACCTGCAGCTCACCTGTGTTCCAGGAACGAGGACCAGCACCTTTGTTCCTGGGGTCTCTGTGGGGCTTCCAAAGGTGGAAAGAATATCTGCTGTCCTGAAAAAGAAAGGAGGAGTCAGGGGCTAGCTCAAAGGAACAGACACCTGTGGGTGAAAGAAGAAAAGACTGGCTAAATGTGAGAAAGAGCAGATGAAAAAGAAAAAATGATGGTTCTCAGGCCAGCATCACTCTGGTCTTAAATGGACATGGTCATGGAATGTTCATGACCTCCTATTCCCACCCAACGGTGATGAGGGGCTTCCTGGGACTCCCAGAGTAACAGGGAGCTATCCAGTGCTGGCCTGTTCCAGAGATGACTCCCCGACCAGCAGAAGCCCCAGGAAGAGGCCATAAGAACCAAGACCCCGCAGACTTACCACCTCCTTGGAAAAGGCAGTCATAGCTGGGAAGCCCCTCCAGGAGTTCAGCTGGAGGTGCCAGGGGACTCTCGGCCTCAAAGCTGAGGTCCATGATACCTGCAGAAAGATGGGCAGTCCTGAGCCTCAGGGAGGGGGCAGGAGGGAGCCTATGGCAACTTCACAAGAAGCTGACAAGTAAAGGCAGATGCCTTATAAGAAGCTTCAGTTTAACTAAGCCCGTTGCACTCTGGCACCCTCAGGAGACAGAATGCATCTGCAGGGTGAGAAGGGATGAGGTGGGGGTGTGATAGTTGCAGCAGTAATAATATGAATGGAAAAAACATGGAAAGTGGCAGCTCCTGTTTGATGGCTACCTACTCTGTGCCCATCACTGTGACAGGTGCTTTATAAATATCACCATATTCCATGACCCTGGAGACAGATACTGAAGTACAGATGGTCACACTTCTTTAAGGACCTTCTCTCTCACTGAAAGATCTATGTGCCCTCCCCTTGAACTAGGGCAAGTTTAAGGCTGCTTCAACCAAAGGAACACAATAGAAGCAATGAAGAGACTGCAATGTCTACTTTTGGCTTCTCAAAGCATTCTGTCTTGAGTCCTGAGCTGCCATGTAAGAAATCAGACCATCATACTAGACAGACCATGTGGAGATGCCCCAAGACTAAATGAAGAGGGCCAGGCAGAGCACAGCCTTTCAGCCACCTCCACCATGCCACCAGACACACAAGCAAAGCCGTCTTGGACCTTCCAGGCCAGACCAAGGTGCCCACTAAATACCACTGAGTGACCTGCTGTGGGCTGCATGACTGTCACTCTCCCAACTTCCTGCTAATCGTATGTTGAAACCCTAACCCCCAGTGGAATTGTATTAGGTGGTGGGCCTGTGGAAGGAGATTACGTGTAGATGAGATCACAAGGGCAGAGCCCCCATGATGGGGTTAGTGTCCTTACAAAAAGCAAAAGAGACCAGGGTGTTCTTTCTCTGGCATGAGAGCACACAATGAGAAGACAGCTGTCTACAAGCCAGAAATGGGTCCTCAGGAGACATCAAATCTGCCCGTACCTCAATCTTGTACTTCACAGCCTCCAGAACTATGAGAAATAAATGTCTGTTGTTTAAGCCCCCTAGCCTATGATGTTTTTGTTACATCAGCCCAAACTAAGATAAGACCCTAATCCATTACACACAGAGCAGAAGAATCACCCAGCTGAGCCCCGCTCAAATTTTTGTCTTGCAAAATTATGAAATATAGTAAAATAGTTGTCATTTTAAGGCAGTGAGATATTAAGCAGTTTGTTACACAGCTTCCTACAATGGGTAGTCTTTGCTCTTGGAATCCCCATAGACCTGGGAAAGACTCTCAGAACTGCACCATGTTCTAAGGTTCTTTCTGCTCACACTCCATCCTGCCTGATCTCCTCTTACATGTCTGACCTGCACTGAGGTCTGAAAGCTGTCCCTGCCTCTGTCTGCTGTTTCTCCCTTTTCCCTTCATAGGTGTCCACAGAGGACCTCTGACACATCTAATGCCGTCTTGGTGTCTGTTTGTTGGATGACCCACACTGAAAGACCAATCCCACCCCATTCTACCAGTGAGAAGACTGAGGCTCAGCAAGGTGATGACTCGCCAAGATCACACAGCGAGTAGTGATGGAGCTGGGTTCAAACCATGGTCCAGTGGTCTCCAAAGCCCATGTTTTTTCCAAGTACTTTTATGAAAGAAACCCTATAGAAGAATCACTCACTTTAAATATGCTGATTTCACTTATATGTGGAATATAAAGAACAAAATAAATGAGCAAAATTGAAACAGACTCATAGACTCAGAGAACAGACTGATGGTTGCCAGAGAGCAGGGGAACTTGGGGATCTGGGTGGAAAAGGTGAAGGGAGTAAGAAGTACAAATCTGTAGTTACAAAATAGTCATAGGTATAAAGTACAGCCTATAAAATATAGTCAGTAATATCGTAGTAACTATGTATGGTGCCAGATGGGTACTAGGAATATCAAGGGGAACACTTTGTAAAGTATATGGTTTCTAACAAGTATGCTATACACCTGAAACTAATACAAAATAATATTAAATTTAAAAAATTTAAAAAAAATGTTTAAAATCTCATCTTGATGTGTCTGCCTATGACATAGATACACATGGCCTGAGACTCTAAGCAGGAAGGCATAAGATAAGAACTAGCCCTGGAAACTCAAGACAACTCATGCAGCACCTCCCCACACACTGGTTGCTTCACCCCACTCTCCCACCTGGAGGTACGGAGGGCAGGACTTCTAACTCCACTTGACATGAGGAGTCGGAGGCTCAGAGAGGTTACTCCAGAATTCCCAGGGTGCACAGTGATGGAGTTAGAGAAGGACAGAAGCTCATTGTTTCAGTTCCAGCCACGGGGCTACCCCTCAAACCTGCCCCTAAAGCTCCCACGCTGAGGGACAAGAATCCCTCCACTATCTTTCTAGCTGCCCATATAATCACAGGAAGTTAGCTCTAAAGGGTAAACCAATAAAAATGGTCAGTGGAAGGTGATTCTCTCTGCATTAAGTCACTGAAGGACGCTCAGGTCAAAGTTCCAATTGATCCACCACATCCCCTAGAGCTCTCCTTTTTTTGTTTTGTTTTTTTCTTTTTCTTTTGGCAGCTCTTTAAAACCTATAGCTTCTGACCTCCACAAAAATAAAACTATGTCCTGTCCTTTGGAGTTTAATAAAAACAGAGGCCAGAAGACTAAGCAGGTCTTGTTCTAAATTGGAGCAGCCTAATTTGTCTGGAAGTGGAGATGGCAGGTGGAGAGAAAGCCTAAAATCCTGAAACATGTGGCCAAGAACAGTGAGGGGCGGTGGGCATCATTAAGACAAATGAACAAACCTATTCTACCCCTCCCCCCAAATTAGAAATGTCTTTGTCCTCAAATACCTATGCATCTCTACGCTTCTTTCTCCTTGCAGGAAACTTACCAAAGAAGCCGAAATGGAAGAGTGTTTGCAGGTGTAGAGAGTGCCTTTTTTTAGCAGGAAAACTTATCTCTGTAAGCAAATGATTCTGCCAAGAAGCAGGCGAGAGAACCAGGATAGACATAGGTGTGGCACAAAGTGATATCTTCCCAAAGCCTCAAACTGAAGCCTGCCAGTGGGGACTGAAGTCCCCAATATGATAACATGGAATTAGTATTCAAACCTTGGTTCCCAATATTGTTTTGTTTCTAATGAGCTTATTAGCATTCTAAGCTATTTTAGCCACCAGGGACCCAGGGCCCAGCAAACATTTTCTGTAAATATTGTAGACTCTGTGGGTCATGTGGTCTGTCTCAGTTACTCAGCTCAGTTATTGCAGCCTCAAAGCAGCCACAATTGAATAAAAGTGGCTTTGTTCCCATAAAACTTTTCAAAAACAGGGTGGGGTTCAGATTTGTCCCTTAAGCTGTATTTTGCCCACCCTGTGTGGATGGGTTTGAGGAGGTCAGAAAGGTGGAGGCTGAAATTTGCACTTTCTGGGACCAAGACCCATGCACATCCATTGCAGGTCCCATGAGCCCAGTTATCAGAATTAAAGATGAAGGTCAGGGTTGGACTGTAGCCAGGGTGACTGGACTCAGAGCCCTGAGGCTCGGTGGTTAGGAGCCTGGGCTCTGATGTCCTGGAGATGAGCCATGTCATACACGACCTTGTGTGAGCCACATGTCCTTGCAGAACTCAACTCCCCCGGCTATGAAACAGCAGAAAACAGTGTCCATCTAGTGACACAATGCACACACAGCTCTGAGACCTGAGCCTCGCATTTAATAAATGCTCAGTCAATGCCGTGAATCTGAAGAGGCAAGGTCTTCCTCTTTCTTTGTATTCCTTTAAGCCGGGGGACAATGGAAATGTGAAGCATAGAAAAAAAGGCAAGACCACCACAGCCCTTTCCCTTGGGATGGCCTCCACCCACCCAGAAGCCTTGGGTCAGCTAGGACATCAATACTGTCCACAAGAAGACAGGAAAATGCCACATGGCTGCTACATCTTGCTGGAAACCAAACAAAGGGGCAGGAAGAGGGGAAGAATAAGAGACGGGAAACTCAGAGCTCCATCCATCAACCAGGAGCCACCCTGACCTCCCGGGGCAGTCATAATACGTCAGAGCTAAATTAATCTCACCATTATGTTAGGTACAAAAATAAAGGACTCCAGGCTGAGCTGCAGGCTGATGCGTCATTTCCTGTGCAGATCTCATCGAACACAACAGGAACGTGGACGTCACGAGGCATTGTGTGACACCCAGTGTAGGGCACTCCAAAGGGGGTCACCAGGCTCTTCGCTGTTTCCATGGTGTTGGGGCTGAGTGCCAGGGCAGTTGTCCAGCTGGGTCACCCCACCCCAACACATACATTTTGTCCCGTAGCTCACAAAAAGATGGTGCAAGCATGACCTCTTCTGCGCTTTACAACAACTACTGTTTTCCCCATTTTGTAACACAACAAGATGAGGCTCAGAGATGTGATTTGGGGCAACAAGCTCAGACATTCATAGCAGAGGCAGAAATAGTACTTAGAACTCAGGTCCTGACTCCAAGCCCAATGACCTTTCCTCTTGGCTGAACACCCTACTGCTCCATGCAAAGGGCATCAAGTGGTTGCTGAGAAAGCTTGTGGAGTTACCAGCACAGTGTTTCTGCTCACCAGCCACCGACTACTTTTCATTCGTACAGAAAGGAATTTTCCTTGCAAAGAAAGGCATAATTAATGGATAGCCTCTTAACTTTCTCTCTTAAATGCCAATCTCTTTATTTCGAGGATAAACAGAGCCCACATCTTCTGCCCCCAATTCCAGATTAATCATCTTACAAGCACTGAAATTTGCCAGTTCTCAGTTCAGATGGCTCCCCACTGCAATCTTGCTTTAGTTTGTTTTATATTCTATCTCATTCGACAAGTATGAGAACCCCTTTTAGACAGGGTTTTTGCATACAGTTGGTGCACATAAATGACTTGATTTAAATTATACTTAAGGAGGTACAAGAGACACTCAAGTGATCAAATGCACAGAGACAGAAAGTAGAATGGTGTTTTTCAGGGGTGGAGGTGGGGATATTGGGGAGTTTTAATTTAGTGGGGACAATTTCAGTCGAGAAAAATGAAAACATTCTGGAGATAGATGGTGGTGATGATTGCACCACGAGTGAATGTGCTTAATGTCACTAAACTGTGCACTTAAAAATGGTTAAGATGGCCAATGTTGTGTTATATGTATTTTACCACAATTTAAAATAGTAGAAAAGAGAAAGATAAGGAGGTTCGGGTGACTGGAAGATAAAGAAAAGAAAGAAATCCTGTTTTGCCAAGAAGAACAAACAAACAAATAATTGGCTACACTGATTAAAGGGCTTCCTAGCAAGACCAGGAAGCCTGACCAGGTTGTCCCCTCCCTTAAATACTGCAGTGGCTCACTACTACCCACAGCTACTGTCCAAGCTCCTGAACTTGTCAGATAAGGCCTTATATCACCTGTGGGACAGGAAGAGAACGTTCTCATTTGCTCATGTGTTGGGGAAAATCTTTTCCTATGTCATTCAGAGCAGGGTGAGAGGAAGGAAGACAGCTAACTGGGGGAAAGAGAGAGGGAGACAAGCCTGCTTGAGGCTTGAGAGAGTAGTGTGGGAGCTTTAGGGTGAGGACCATTGAGAAAATATTTGGGGAAGCAAATATAATGTAAGTGAGACCAACACGAAGAGAAATGGGGGCATGAAGACTTGGAAGAAGTTTTCCCTGGAGTTATGTAGGCCCCTCCGGCAGGCCAGAATGCAGCAAATGTTACAACACATTTTCAGTAAGTGGGAATGTAGAACTTGCACCTTGTGGAAAGTGCCGTAATGCCCAGAGAGGGGGCTGGGCTTTCTAAGAGCTGCCTCTCCTTTCTAGAGGTGACTTGTCACTTGACGACACTGAGGTTTGCATTTATGCTCATACATACACCGTGCCATTTCTCCAGCCCTTGCTCTGGCTGTTCCTGCCCATGACACCCCATCACCTGGTTCAGCCTGACTCAGCCCAGCTCTCCCCTCCTGCAAAGCCAGCCTGGGAGTGGTTCTCCTCCGTGATCTCAGAACTCCATTGCTTTTGAGAGAGAACTGCACTCTCCACCACTGCTTTTGCCAAAGAGCTTTATAAGAAACAGCATTTGTAAAATACATGTTTGGGGTCTGCCTCCCCTACTAGACTATGAACACCTTGAAGGTAGGTCAATGTTTAATTCATCCTTGTTCTCCCGGCCATGAGCACAGCACAAAATAGCTAGCCTGCTGTGTAGTCCTAGAGGAAAACTCACTTAATTTTGCGGGGGCCTTGATATCCTTTCCCTAAAGCAGGGCTCAAGGAGTAAGGTCACCGAGAGGAGCAAACAGTGCTATGAATAAGAGAGTGCTCTGTAAACAAATTAGGGAGAGTTCTTGAGATCTCTAAGCTACAATACGACATCATTAAAGCTTTTATTTCTTCCTCCCCAAACAGGACAGTATCTTTCCATTGGGAGTTTCCAGATCTACAATCCCCTTCCAGGAATGTGGCAGCCTGCAAGAAAGACTGGATTGATCCCATGAGGCCAGGGCCAACCTGGCAGGGACGATCTGCATTCCTGGTGGTCGCGCCTGCATCCTAAGGGATGTGTGAAAAACACTGAGGCCCCAAGGTCAGGGCTCTTGGCTGCTGGGCCCCTGCCCAGAAGTACAGTGATAGCTTCAAGTGACCGTGATGACTTCAGATCCAGTGTGGGCTTTCCAGCTCAGCAGGGGTGAGAGACACTCTAAGGAATAAGCCTTTGGGGAGCTGAGCTGGTCCAGATGCCAAGAGGCAAGTCCTAGCTCTTCAGCACTGAGTCACTGATGGTGACAATTTTGTGGCCTCAGATCACTGCTCCCCACACCCTAGGGACCAGTGCCCAGGAGTAAAGAGGTGTTACCAAATCCTGTGGTCCTGGACCAGAGCAGCCTCCTCCTAAAATTACCAGGGGTTCTAGTTACAGCCCATGTTACCTGAAGAGGCTCTTGCTTACCATTTCTGGGAGGGTTTAAGTCTCCCTCCAAAAGAAAAGTGAATAAAAACACATTACATCTGGGACCACTGAAGAGGCGGGACCTGGTCAAGCTAAAGAAAAAAAATACCCTGAACAGTTCTTATTTTAAACAGAGGGCAGACAGGTTCTGAGTAGCTGGCAGGTGAGGGGTGGGGGAGGTAGAATAAATACCAAAGAATAGAAGCTCTAGGGAAAGAGATAAAACTGAAAGTAAGAAAACTTGTGGCAATGTCAGCTGTAGAGGGGACCAGCCCACCACTGAAGGTGTTCCAGTCAGTGGTGGGAGATGCTGCCTCCAATTGGCTACACTGTCAGAGGCAACCTGGCCTGCTGGTGGCAGGGCTCAACAGCCTTCCAGGTGACTTCCATGTGGGTGCCACGTCCCAGAGTGTCCTGGTCCATGCCACCTTTGGTCCCAAAGTGTGTGTCACTGGAGGAAGATATTCTCTCGCTGAAGCTGCCCACATTATAGACTCAAAAACCATGGGACAGCACTTCAGTGACTGGGAAGCGTAACTCAACTGGACCACATGGGCAGCCATCTCTCACCTAAGACGGAACGTGTAAATCATGGAAGTCCTAGAGCAATTAGTAAGTCTGAAACCTGGAGAAAAAACTTACAATGTCTCAGAGCTCCTCAACTTAGTCTCTAAATACTTTTCTGGATAATTCTATCCCTTTCAGTAGACCCTAAGTGCTGATCTGGGGTTTGATCATATTAGAAATCAGCCTGTAGGGTGACCCTATGACAGAATCAAGGTCTATCATAAATTTTAGAATTGTAAGAGAGCTAAAGCCTTCACCTTAGTCTCACCTTGCTTACCAAAAAGATGATAACAACATCCTTTTAGAACATCACAGGTGATAATACCATCTATTAAATACAGTTTAATTTTAAAGCTTCGGAGGGCAAAATCTGATAATTTTCCAGAGTCAACGTTTATTTCATGCCTACTCTCGACTGAGTGATGTTTTAGGCATTTTATTGGGTTGGCCAAAAAGTTCATTATGTTTTTCCCATACAATGGCTCTAGTAGTGCCTAGCTGTCTTTAACTTCATTCAAAATAACTTTGTTAGATTGTATTGTGAAAGCTGTCATACCAGTGTGCATTAAAAAAAAAATCAAAGTTGGTGAATTTTTGTGCAGCCATTTTAATATTAAAGATGGAAGAAAATATGCAATATTTTTGACACATTATACTTAATTATTTCAAGAAAAATATGCAACTGAAATGCAAAAAAAAAAAAGACTTATGCAGTAGTTTGCGAAGTTTCTTGGTACTAGTGACATTTTGACCAAATAATCCTTTGCTCTGGGGTTGTCTTATGCACTGGAAGATGTTTAGCAACACCCCCGGCCTCTACCCACTAGAAGCCAATAGCAGAAGATAGCCAACATACGCAAAATATCCAAATCAATAAAATTATTGGTGAAAATTAAAAATGTATCTTTCATTTTATGAAGAAAACATAACAGACTTTTTGGCCAACCCAATACATCCAATTAATCCTTTACTAAATCTGCAAGATGACACCATCTCTATCTTAATTGGGGAAAATAAAGCTCAGAATGGTTGAGGGACTTAAACAAAGTCACCCAGCAATTAGGAGTCACAGCTTGGATTTGAATTGAAATCTGACTTAGCCCATTTCTACTAAGAGAAACTCCAAGAATAAACTGGAAGACTGCTAATGAGCAGTGTTTTGAAGAGGAAAGTCTGCATTTGAATGTTAGTGGAAGCTTATTAAAATAAGACTATGAATATATAATTTCCAATATATCAGATTAGGTCCTCCTCAAACACATGCTAAAATATCTTCACGCACCTTCCACTTCAATATGAAAAAGGATTCCAAAAAAATTTACTGAGCTCTAAGATTAGTATGAGTTCATTTTATATCCCACTTTGGCGCTGAAGCTTAAAGCTTTAAGATAACATCATTAAAGACAATAGAGAATGTTGGACCTTCAAGGGACATTCAAGGTCACCAAGGTCAGTAACTACGAAAATGTGCTAGTGTCAGAGCCCTCTCTGGGATTCAAATGAAATCTGTGCACCCCCATCTAAAAAAAATGTTTAAAAACTTTTTAAAAAACCTCACGTTCACACAACATTTTGCCCACACCTTCATGGTCTTCAAATCAAAAGCTCCTCACCCAATCTCCCTTTATGGATGAGAACTCTGGGGCTCAGAGAGGTTAAATAACTTGCTCACAATTGCACAGCCAACTCACAGCAGAGTCAGGATTTGAACCGGAGCCTCCCAGTTCCCTATGTGATACTGTGTCACATTCATCATTCCAAGTTCAGAATCAAAAATTTCAATTTTTTAAACATAGCACATTTTTTCCTAAAAATACCATTTCTTTCTTCATTTCTTTAAATAGTCCTTAGATTTCATTGTATTTCTGTCCCAGCAATGACAGAATGGGGTCACCCAGGCTGTTTCAGGAGCAGTAATGAACACATGGGCTCTTAGCTAGAGGAAGACCATGAGCAAAGATCTTTCATGACATTTCTTTAAAATTAACCTCATCTAAGAACTGAACCCAACTGGGATTGAAATAAAAATCTTGATAGTCACACTTACATTTGGCTCTGGAGGAGGTGGGGACTGTCCACTAGAGAAAGGAGGGATAAATTATGAGACTTGGACAGTGTTAACGTGGCTGAGGAGAAAAGTTCTCAATTTGAGTTTTTACCATCCTTTTCCATTGCTCAGAGACCCTTGTAGAACAACAGGCTGCAGGTTGTAAATAGGCTTTGCACACATAGGGAAGGAAGGAAGGAAGGAAGGGATAGACATAGGCAGACATAGAACCTGAAATAGCACTAAGGGCAGAGCAAGGTTTCGGCTCAGTGCCTGCAACAGAGGTGGGTGCTCCACACCCACCTGGCTGTACTTACTGTCCTCGTCATTCCAATCCATGTCCATGGTCCAGACGTCCAGCCAAAGAGGTTTCTGCCCTTCCAGTGGGCTCAGACCGCCAGGATCTGAGGTACTACTCTTGGCCCCTCCCAGAACGACAGCACATTGTTACCCGATTTGAATACAACAGAGGGAAACATCAGAAGGGAAGTACCTTGCCCATCAGAGCAGCTGCTCTGGACCCAGCTCCAGGGGTTCTTGGAGCTCCTACTCACCAGACTTTCTACCTGCCAGCCTCTTGCTGGGTGCATCTAGTCACCTGAGTCCTCACCACCCTAGGAGGTGGACACTCTGATGATGTCCACTTCTCTGACTGTCAAGTCGGAGCTCTTGATGACTGTGCTGTATTGCACACTGGTCAGAGGCAGAGTTCTGAGCATTGTGGGGTGGGGTGGGGGTACAGAAAACGTAAGAACCACAAGGAGGTTACCTCCCCAAGGGAGAGAGAAGATCTGGGTGGGACCTCTCAAGTCTGGAGCATCAGCCTCGTCTTACTGGGGAAGAAACAAGGTCACACAGCACATTGTGGGCACAGCCAGCCCCCACTCCAGGCTATGTGGGCACCTGCTATGACCACTCCAACCTGGTCCCCTGTGAAACACCTGTGGTTTTTTTAAGCTCTCTTTCCAAGCCTTTTGTATTGGGTCTCAGCACTCCTTCAACCCCTGGGAAGATCACCTTTTCCTCCAGATGAGGAGTCTAAACAATGAACACCTGGACCCAAGTCACCTGGTGGCAGAAGAAGGAACCTCGTGCGATGGCACCCCATGGGCTGCATCCTTGGCCATGACCCCTCACATCTGTGCCTGGAGCTCCCTGGCCAAGGAAGCCTTTCTCCACAGGGCAGAGCAAGCAGCCTGGACCCTGGTCTGCCCAGCCCAGCAAGGCCTGGGGGATGTGCATGGCAGTCCTCCATGAACACTGGTGACTGCATGCATCAGGGAAGCACTGTGACTGATCTGTCACGACCACACCACACAGACATGGCTCCAAGTGTGCCACAAAGTGCTTCGAGTCTTTCTCTATGGCCTTCGCCCTCATCATTCACTGCCCACCCCCAACAGAACACTGTGGACAACCTGTAAGCAGCAGCAATATTTGACAAATGCTTCTGAAATCCCCTCAGATGACTCAATGCCCACAAATAGGTTTTTATGGTTGGTAAGAGCACTGAGTTTCATAAACTTGAGAGTTATGTATTTTTCATTGCTGCGTATACATGAGAAAGAGCAAGATCCTGAAGAATGAATTAGTCTTTTGATACCTTTATATGTTAAGCAATGGTTTTAAGACCTGTAGAATTGTCTCCATGGAAACAGGAGGTTTGCAGCTGGCTGTGTGTATATTTTACTCTAAACATAATGTGTGTGTGTGTGTGTGTGTGTGTGTGTGTGTGTGTGTGTCTATATATGAGGTCTGTCCGGAAAGTATCCGGCAACGTACTATGAAAAATAGAGAGTTTATTGAAGAAGATACAAGATACAAGAAACATTGTACATAGGACAATGACATCTCAGTCCCCTTCAAAGTAGGCACCTTGGGACTTCACACAGTTCTCCCATTCGCCACCAGCAGCCTCATTGTATTTTCCTGAATCTCATTGACAGTCTGGAATCTCTTCCCTTTCAAAGGTGATTTTAGTTTTGGGAAAAGGCAAAAATCACAGGATGCCAAATCTGGGCTGTAGCAGGGCTGAGTCACCTGGGTAATTGGATGTTTCACCAAAAAACTCTGTACAAGATGTGATGCATGAGTGAGTGCGTTGTTGTGATGAAGCTGCCAATCATCAGTTGCCCATAACTCTGGCCTTCTGATTCATCCAAATAGTTTCCATGGAGGAATGTTCAAGCTTAACACAAAATTTGATGCAAATTCATTGCTCTACTAGCTCAGTCATTTTGAATGTGACCACCACACAGTACACATGCACACTCACTATTGTCTACCACCCCCACTGACCAGTACAGTGAAGTCATCATCGTTCATGCATGTACATTCCAGTCCACTCTCCTTGGCTGCCAGGTTACATCGATCTCGCGCAAACCATTCTCGTTATATTAACGATGGCTGGACTTTTTCTGGACAGACCTCATATGTCTGTGTCTGTATACGTATGTGTACGTGTGTGTATTTAAGCTGAAACATGATAGATAGATAGATAGATAGATAGATAGATAGATAGATAGATAGAATGATAGATAATAGATAGATAGATAATTAGATAATCAACACATAGAGCAACTGACTACCTGGGGCTTAACTAAAACAATGTACCACGACTACATCTTGAGTACTCTTTAAGTAGCAATATATACTTTCCTAAAACCCTCCTGGGCATTTGAAAGGAATAATCATAGGAAATCATTTAAATGGCAAGCAGAAGGAATAGAATATTAAATAGAACTGAATATGAAAGGGACCAGAAATCTTGAGGCTGCAAAAATGCAGACAATCATGAGTTGTAGCTCCGGAACCTGGGAGTGTACAACAAAAGGAGTGGCAGTCCCTTGCTACACACTAGTTAGATGATGTAGTAATGTGTTAATAAATCTCTCTTAAAATACATGGAAGATGAACAAACCAATTGCTAGACCTTTCCAATCTTGCTTAGGCATCGAGACAAGAATGCTGTCTGTGACAGCATGCTTGAGTGACTCAGGGAAAATAATGTACCCATGACCACCCAGTATTCATGGGGTCAGGAACAAGTACCACTAAGTCTAGGACCCCAGCCAGTGTGAGACTAATATGGTTCCCACCTCCCACTAGCATCAAAGGAGTTTGAGGTGTGGGAAGGGAGGCCCCAACTGTGTGCCAGGCACTTTACCTTCATTGTATCACTACTGTCGATGTCAAAAAGTGGGCTTCTTAGAGCTGCTCTTCCTGAACAGGTCCTCAGTTGTCCATGGACATGATCCATCATCGCACTCTTCAAGCCCTGCGCACTGTAAGTATTCGTGAAACATTTGTTGAGTGAAGACAGCTGTCCAAGAGCTAACTCTAGACATTTATTACTGTCTGGGAGCCTTCTTTGTTCTTGGAAATAAAGTTTACATAATCTCAGAGTGTGGTCTCTGAGCCTTGAGGCTCTGTCATAGCTGCAGGAGACATGACGGGTGTCTTTAGCATGGCTTTAGAAGGGAAGTCTAGAAATCACATTGCATGACTGCTGTTGAATGTGAAGGTGGGGGAAATGCCCAGAGGGAGGGCTCAACAAGAGCCTCCAAGTATTTAAACAGCTGTCATGCAGAGGGGGAGGCAGAATTGAATCTCAGGACACATCCCATGAGCACAGATACTGAGAGCTGGTCGAGAGTGGGGATCATCTTCAGCTCACCAAAGAGAAGACCTGTGTAGTGAGAAGAGCCTCCTTCTGTTGGGTTGGGCCTCTCTGAAGAGTAATAGAGCAGAAGCTTAATAATTAAACAAAGTTGGCAGCATTTGTAAAATGTAACAGTTTGGGGTTTTATAATCAGTGCAAACTGGGTTCCAAGTCTGAAAGTGGATCCTGTGGCGCTGCAGTTCCTTTTGGAACATTCCTGAAGGTCAGGTGAAGGGAAATGCTCCCAGTGAGCAGAAATTTCAACAGTGCACCTGATTGTGCATTTTGCCTGAAAGAAGAAGTGGCGACAGGTAAGAGTCTAAACCACAGGGGGCAAACACAAGGCCTGTGGGCCGAATCCAGTGTTCTACCTTGTTTTATCCGGCCTGGCACCTTGTTTCTACCTGGCAGCAGCACCAAGCTTCTTGCCCCTAGGTAAGGAGTAGTTATATTTATACAGTCCTGAAATTACATTCAGCCCTTTGAAGGCAACTGCGAGGCTGGTGTGGCCCCTGGTGAAAATGAGTTTGACACCCCTCGTCTAAACCAGTTCATGAGCTGTGGAAAAATGGTTTGGTTGGATGGTCAGGAACATCACTGGAAAACTAGTGACAAGAAGGTGAGGAGGAGAGATATCTTGTAGATTTCCCTAAATGGGCATAAGATGTGAAGATATCTGTGCCCCATGGTAATGCTCACCAAAGGGTGACTTGAGGAGAAGAGAATTTTAATAATCGAGTGGATGGCATGACCCATTCTGTGGACACCAGTGAGGCTCTTTCCTCAGCCACTTCTGCCATTGCCCAGTGGGTCAGAGGGGCAGGGATGGAGGTCACACACAGGCTTGGCAACATGGGTTTCCACTCACCCAGGCTTGCCTGGCCTCTGCTGAGGGCCCAGTCTGCCAGAAACTGAGTCCTGATACGGCACTGTTCTGTGAGATGATCAGCAAATTCCTCATGGCAGGTTGAGTGCATGGGACCACTTCCATCACGGAAGGAGCAGCACTTTGTTCCTCTAAAAGAGGCACTCTGGATGTGAGTTTGCCCTCCCTGCATGCAGTCCTTCTCCAAACACTGCCATCCCTGGACTCCAGCAAGAAGACCAGGCTGGTTAAGAGACAGAGGTTTCTGGCAAACAGACCTGATGTCTGAGTGACCAGAAAGTTCACAAGATCCTCATTCAACAGTTCGGGAAGTGCCTACTGTGTGCCCATCCTGAAAGGTAAACCAGGCAATTCCTGGTTAAGAACTCCCACTCTGAGGTGGGAGACAAATTCATAACCATGTATATAAAATGCAGAGGACCCAAGGCCACTATAGTGGGGCAGACGAGACGTTCTGGAATGTGGAAGACTGAGTACTACGTGGGACCCAGACATTGCGGTGGTCATGGCAGAAAATGCGCTGTTAACTGGGCACTAGTTAATGCTAAACTATTGGATGAGTATCGAGTGAACTTTCTGGTTAAACATCAGACCTGCTTGCCAGGAACCTCTGCCTTTCAGCCAGCCTGGTCTGATGATTTCTTTTTCTAAGACGCAGCTGCTCGGCTCTTGCTGGAGCTCCCAACAAGCATCAGCCCTGCTTGCTGACTCCCTGTGACTCCACCTCAGTCCCCTGGCACTATCGCTGGCTTTTCTCCCACCAAAATGGTGGCCACCCAGATGGCCTCTATGTCTGTCCCAGACTTCCTGATGAATTCACTTGGGCTGGCCCTAGGCTCCTGTTTTCCAATCAGTCAATAGGAATCACCAAGGGCTCTGCCAATAATACAAACTCCCAGGCTCCACCCTCTGCCCCAAACCCTGATTCAGGATGTCTCAGGTGGATTGTGTATCCTTTTTACAACACTCCCAGGTGAATCCAACACAGGTGCTCTACACTTTAAGACACACTGAGTGAAGGAGCCCAATTCAACATCCTAACCTTTTTTTTTTCTTACAAAAGTCATTTCAAGATACAACCAATAAGAGTCTAATGAGATTTCCCACCATCTGTCAGATTTTTTTTCTTTTTATGGAGGAACTTTCTTCAGCTCGAGATAAAGATTTGTTATAACATTGGGTTAAGTGCTTTAGTGAGGTCATTCTATCGACCCGCAGGAAAGAACCTCATTCTCCCTCAAGGGCACAGATCTTGTGGGGTTAACAGTAATATCCACAGTGAAAACTGGGAAGTATTTTAGGGGCACAGATGTGATCTCAGTTGGTGGCAGCTCCACCTTGAGCAACTTTGGGACACTCAAATACAGACACCCTCTCTCCTTCTGAGCCCAAAGTGCCAGCATAACCATCTAATAAGTTGATGACATTGAGAATTCACCCAGAATTTTAAATTATTCAGAATTCAGCCATTTCACAATGTAGGCAAGCAAAAAGGCTCAATTCCAGTTTAGGTAAGTTGTGTTTTCACACAGGAGGTGGTGATTACATAGCACTTCTCAAAATTTTTTGCATTGTGATAAAATGCACATAACAAATACTGTACCATTTTAAGCATTTTTGAGTGCACATTCAAGTGCATTTACCCTGAACAACCACTGCTACCATCTATCCGCAGAACTTCTTCATCCCCAACTGAAACTCTGTCCCCATTGATCACTAAGCCCCTGGCAATCACCATTCTGCTGTCTGTCTCTGCAAACCTGACTCCCCTAGGGCCCTCACGTAAGTGGAATCATACAGCATTTGTGTTTTTTTACTGGTTTATTTCACTTAGCACAGTGTCTTCAAGGCATCTATCTGAGAGCATGCAATTGAATTTCCTTCCTTTTTAAGGCTGAATAATATTCCTTTGTATGTTTGGACCACATGTTCGTTATCCATCTTTCCATCAGTGGACACTTGCATTGCACTTTACAGTTCACAATTGTCATCAGTATGAAGACCTGACAGATGGTTTTAAAGGGCTCCAGGAGGTGAACACAGCGACATGTGAACACTCATTCCAACTCCAGTCTCGCTCTTTCCAAATGAAGGTCTTGCCTACCATCTACAGAGCTCTGGGTCAACGACTATGTCCATCCAGTGAACATTCACTGAGCGTCTACTGGGAGCCAGGCCCTGCCCCCAGCCCTTTCAGCAGCCCATCTAAACCTCAATCCACCCAGAACCCCTGCAGGAGCCAAGACTGCCCAACAAAGGAATTCTGCCCCAAAGGGCCTGGCAGCTGCGATAACATTGTCACTGGCTTATCTGCAGGCTGGGTGGATGGGGAACAGTGGTGCCCATGGCAGGAATAAGAAACTTGCCCAAGTGGGAGGTTCCTGGAACACTGCACCCAAGTACTATGGTCTCCCTGGGAGCCAGGGTGATTGGCACATCCCCTCAGGCCCAAGTCATGGGCTCCTAACTGCAGAGACAGAAAAGGTGCTTTCTTGCCTATGCCCTTGCAATAAGGTAGATATTACTCTCCCTAGATAAGGAAGCAGAGGCTCAGAGAGGGCAAATGATTTACCCAAGGTCACACAGCTCATGTGTGGCCAAGCCAGGATTCGAGCAAGATCTGTTGGCACTAAGGCCCTCGTGCTGACTACTACAAATAACGTGCATGATTACATATCATTATAAGAATCTGGGGGGAAAGAGAGTGGCACAGATTTCACTGACCCAGCTAGAAAATGGCTCAGTCCCTGTAAGCCTGGCTGTCCAACCCACTGAACAGGTAAATGGCAGAGGAAAGTTGTGAAATTTGTGGCTGCAATTCCTTGGCCTTCCGGAAGCCTGCCCTTTCCTTTTCTAGCTGAGTGACGATAGTCTGAACCTCTGTCTCCTTGACAACAGAAAAGTCACACTTTAACACAGTAACACAGACCTCCCTGGTCTTTCTGGAAGTTTCTGAGGAACACTCATCATTGCATTCATCCATGCTGGGTGTGCTGCCACTTGTCATCCTGGCCTGATGCTCTCAGCTCCTGCAGGCCTCTGTTCCTACGCCCTCACCACCTGGACAGAAGTGAGCTCCGTCCTGTGAGTCTCTGGAACCAGGCTTTCTCACTTTACAGAATTCAGCTGTGGAAATTTTGGAACACAAAAGAAAACCTAACCTGGATTGTGGACACATCGCAGCTCCTGGATTCCACCAGTCCTGACTCTCCAGGGAACCCCAAACTCACCAACTCTCTTAATAGTTTTATAAGGGCCTGGCCACTTCCCCCAGAGAGGTGCTTCAGGTCCCCATCAGGACTGAGGACTCACTCCCCAACTCAAGGCAGCATCGGATGCTCAAGGCCCCAGAACCCTGTCCTTCCCCAGTGTCTGAGCCAAAGGGAGCTGCTGTGCTTAAGGGTATGCCCCACCCTCCAGGGAGGCCCACATCCAATGACTAGTCAATGCAGGGCCTCTGAGCCTGAATTCAGGGCCGCTCTGAAGGGCAAACCAAGCTCCTCATGGAATCAGCTGAGGCCTCACAGCAGGACTCCCCCTCCACACGGGCCTTTGCTCCCTGACAGGACTTGCTCCCAAGAGCACTCCCAACTGACTTCCCATGTGCATATCTCCTCCTGGGACCTTCTTCCTGGGAAGGAGGCCAATGGTGGGGTCTTTCACCTCGTCCATCCTGACAGGACCCCGCAGCCCCTGCCATTCACAAAGATGTCAGGAATCACGGTTCTTGCTCTCACAGCAATTCCTGGGGGTGGTGAGCTGGGGGTGGCACTTCCTCAACCCCCATCTCTAAATACCAGGGTGCCTGGACTCATCTTGTCCTCTTCGGCACTCATTCCCGAGTGACCTCATTCAGCTTCATGGCTGTCCATACATGAACAACTTCCAAATTTGCCCCTCCCCTCTGATCACAGACCCTCTTTCCAGCTAGGACTCCACTCAGTGTCTAACAGACACCTCAGCTCTGTACACCTAACCCCAAACTCCCCTCTTGACGTCATGCCCCCAGTGCGATGTCAGCACGTCACATCCACAGTCTGGGACACGTTGCAGTGTGACTACTTGCTCCCACTGGTTTCAGAGTCCCTGCCCCTCCCACCGCATCACTACAGGGGCTTTCTCCCTGGGCTTCCTGTGGCTCTCTTTGTCCCCACACCCAGAGTCTCCGTTAACAGAGCCCTGAGCCCGGTCCTTCTGTAACTTCAAGTCACACGACAGTCCTCTGAGCAACACCCTCCCTCACTGCCATCTCACTGGGTCTGAAAGCCCAACCCATGCCATGGGCTGCAAATGACCACCTTTACCTCCTTCCCTCATATCACCTCTGCCCTGGGACCCCACTGCCCCCTACCCCAGCCTCCCCAGCCTCCCCAGCCTCCCCAGCCTCCCCATTATTCTAAGCCGTGCCAGGCACACTCTCAGCTCAGGGCCTTTGCACTAGCTATACCCTCTGCCTGGAATTCCCTTCCAGACCTCCACATAACTCATTCCCTTGCATCTTTCAGGCCTTTGTTCAAATGTCACCTTCCCAATGAGGCCTTCCCTGGCCCTCTATTCAAAATTGAAAAACCCCACCAAATCTCCAGCTCCCTATTCCTGGCTCCTGCTTCAATTTTTCTTCATAGCACTTGTTCTTATCCAACAGATTAACTATCTTACTATTAATTTTCTTTAATATCTGTCTCATCACCCTATAATCAGGATGCAGGCTCCATGAGGACAGGTGTTTGTCTCTTTTGTTTCCTGCCGTATGCTTAATTCCCTGAACAGGACCTGGAAAATAAATATGTGATGAATGAATGAATGAATGAATGAATGAATGCACAATCCACATTACTATGCAGGGACTTTATTATCCTGGGCTTCTCAGCAGTTTTCTCCAAGGATGACTGTGTTCCATCTGTGGAGAAATAGGAAAAAAACTAGTAACTTTTAGATTTCAGACTTTCACACTTTCAAAAACAGAGGGGCTCAGTCTCAGGGCGCCTCACTACAAGGGCAGCAAGAAGGAGTCCACCGTGACCCTGAGGCTCACATGCTGAAATAAGGATGCTTCTCCAGAAGCTGGGAATAAGAGAAGTTCTGCCCGCCACGGTCAGAAAACTGACCCATGACAGCTCAATATCCATCCAGTGGCCACGACTCTGAAAGGCATTTCTCAAGGAGCTCTTTAGCAGGTCTACGCAGACGCCCAGCCTGGGTGCTTCAGACTTCCCCAACAGAACCACGTTCTGGTTGGGTAAGTCTGGCTGCCTCCTCTCTGGGCAAAACATGGGAAGGTTTTCATGCTTGGCTCCTGGCAGGCAAAGAGGACAGAGTGGTTTGTTTGCAGCAAAAGCCAGAGATGCTAATCTCATAACGGGCAAGGCTGCCTGCCAGCAAGTCCACACACTGTGAGCTGGTCCTCCCCATCTCCCTCCCTTCCTACTAATCCAATCCATTTGTTCCCAAAACCAATTTGGAATTTTAAAAGGCCAGTCCATTTGGTCACTGAAATTTTTAAAGACAAATTCAATTTGCTTTGTGAGGCACCACCAGCCTTCTGAGGCCTGGGGCCAGCACTAACCACTAGCCCCTGTGACTGCAGAGCTTTGCATCCGTCATCAGTACTGGTGGCTGGCCTGTGCCTCCCTCCGCCACCCCAGCGAGGCAGTAAACATGGAGGAGGATCGTGGTGCTGGTGGTGAGCCTGTGCTGGCACCTCAGAAACCCTCTTGTCCTATCTCTTCACGGTACACATGAGACGAAGGCCAAGAGAAGGAAAGGGACTTACTCGCCCAGGGTCACATGGCAGTGAGTAGCAAGCCATAGTCCAAGATTTATTCCGTAAGAGGTAGCCTCACATGTTCACACTGATGGCCACACAGGGAGCTGGGAGCACGGTTGGAAGTAGGAACCTCATCATAATTAACAAGGGTTGTCTCCTTGTAGACAGGTACTAGAGCCATAAGTAATATCGGATATATTAAGGTGCTTCTCATGAAGCCAAAAATGTCACAGAAATGATTTCTCCTCCACTGTCTGATGTGGACCTTCCACCTCAGATCAACCGGAGACACAACCCCGAGCAGGGATGATGTTACTGTGACTTCAATCCAATCACCTTCCTCTACAGACCAGCCCCTCCTTTCTCAGCCTCTTCTTGCCCAATGGCACCATCCACATTCTCTGCCCCATAGCCACACAAACTGAAAACCTCTAGTTATCCTCAACTCCTGCCTCTCCTCAACCCCATGCCTCCCACCAATCTCTCCTTCCCCCACCTCCACTGTGACTGCCAGTTCTGGCCCTCACCACCAGTCTATCCTGCTCTCAGGCCTCTGCTCATCTGCTCTGCAGTGCCCTCCAGCAGGAGCTGGTCTAAAGCATGTGCATGCGCCCTGTGGTGACCCCAAGAGTGGAGGTAACAGGTGCATCGCAGGATCTCCAGAAAGGAAATTGAATGATCAAACTCAGAGTCCAGAGAATGCTGCAGAACACTCCGACCTTTTCCTGTGGTGTCACCTTTCAGGTCACACAGAGTCCCCTAGGTCCTTCTCTCAGGTCTCCCCCCTCTGCACCACCCTCTTGTACTCACATCCCAGGGTCTCAGGTGGTCAGTAGCATCTGCAACTTTGTGGACATGGAATGTGCCTGGCTTCACCAGCTCTAGATTCCTCCAAACAAAACGTCCGCAAGCCAAGACTTTTGGTCATTAGGAGAAACCACTTCACACAGCATAACCTCCACACTTATAATGTCTACCAATAGTCTGTCTTTTATTCATACTGGTCCAGGTCCCCCACCCTAGAAGGGAGGATGAAAGAGAGGAAAGAGGGGAAGGATCAAAAGTTCTGCCCTGCCACACTTCAGTCTGACTAAGTCTCCTGCTTCAATCTTCTCTGGTTCCCTATTGTTGTCATGATAACATCCAAATCCTCAACCTGTCTCCAAGCAGGTTTTCCAGCTTTACCCCTCACACTTTTCCCACATCTAGCCATGCCCCATGTTCTTGGCCATGCTACAATCCTACATTTCCTCAACATCCAAGCCCAGTCACAACTTCAAGGCTTTGTGCGTGCAGTTCCCTTCATTTGGAACATATTCCTCCTCCATTCTCTGCCTGTCAAATCCTTACTCATCCTCCAAGGACCAACACAGATGCCCCCTGTTCCTGGAAGCCTTCCCTTATTTCCTTGGTGTCTCCATGGCATTCAGCACAGGCCATTATTTATGGATCTGTGACTGCCTCCACCAATGCCCAGGGCATTTTCCCAAAGGACAGGGGAGATGTCAAGTTGGGGACCACTCTTTGAATGGCAATCCTGAATAATGTCCATTGCATCTGGCTTCCAAACATCAAACTTGACTTGAAGAAGGAATCCATGATGAAAACCCAAAACAACAGCCACAGGAACAAGGTTGAATAGCTTTGTGGATTTAAATCAAGAATCACAAGTGAAGATTCAGTGCCATACAATCCAAACGGGGCCATCACTGTTGTTGGACGTGGAGGGGTTCATTAGTCATGGACCCCAGAGCAAGGCGGAGGGACCTCAGACATCATCTGCTCCACACCCCTCATGTCTTTTACCCTTTTATGTATCTTAACTATCCTTTTTTATATTTATAAAAGAAATACCATACTGCTGTGAAAATGATCAAGCCTACAAAAGATCAAAAGTTAAAAATTAATGGCCCCCCACTTCCAAAGTCCATATGTGAATTTATAGGTAGATCTGAATATAAATATATATACACTTAGAATTTTTCAAAGCAGATACAACTTTCGGCCAACATGACGGCATAGGTAGATACACTGTGCCTCCTCACACAACCAAAAGAAGGACAACAACAAATTTAAAAACAAAAAACAACCAGAACTGCCAGAAAAATTGAACTGTATGGAAGTCCCACAACCAATGAGTTAAAGAAGAAACATTCATCCAGACTGATAGGATGGTCCGAGATGGGCAACAAGGCAATGGCTGGTGGACCAGGTGAGGTGGTGGCTGGCAGACTGGGTGGTCCCACATTTGTGTGTGGATAAACCAGGAGGAACAACTGGGGAGCAAGGCAGACTGCACAACCCAGGGTTCCAGTGCAAGGAAATAAAGCCTCAACATCTGACTGAAAAAAACCTGTGGGGGGTTGCAGCAGTGAGAGAAACTCCCAGCCTCACAGGAATATTGGTTGGAGAGACCCACAGGGTCCTAGAATGCACACAAACCCACCCACCTGGGAACCAGCACCAGAAGGGCCTAATTTGTTTGTGGGTAACAGAGGAAGTGACTGAAAGCCCACTGAGAGCTGAGCAAACAGCATTGTTCCCTCTCTGACATCACTCCTACATACAATGCCACATCACAGCAACGTGGGTTGCCCTGCCCTGGTGAATACGTAAGGCTTCGCCCCTTATTATGTAACAGACCCACTGAGACAAATATGGCCCAATAAATGAAAGCACAGATCAAAGCTCCAGAAAAAATACAACTAAGCAACGAAGAGATAGCCAACCTATCAGATGCACAGTTCAAAACACTGGTAATCAGGATGCTCACAGAAATGGTTAAGTATGGTAAAAAAATGGAGGAAAAAATGAAAGCTATGAAAAGTGAAATAAAGGAAAATATATAGGGAACCAACAGTGAAGGGAAGGACACAGTGACTCAAATCAACAGTTTGAACCACAAAGAAGAAAGAAACATTCAACCAGAACAGAACGAAGAAACAAGAATTTAAAAAAATGAGGAGCGGCTTAGGAACCTCCAGGGCAACTTTAAACATTCCAACATCTGAATCACAGGGTTGCCAGAAGGAGAAGAGGAAGAGCAAGAAATTGAAAACTTATTTGAAAACTTAATGAAGAAGAACTTCCCCAATCTGGCAAAGGAAATAGACTTCCAGGAAGTCCAGGAAGCTCAGAGAGTCCCAAAGAAGTTGGACCCAACCAGGAACATACCAAGGCACATCATCATTACGTTACTCAAGATTGAAGATAAGGAAAGAATCTTAAAAGCAGCAAGAGAAAAGGAGACAGTTACCTACAAAGGAGTTCCCATCAGACTGTCAGCTGATTTCTCAAAAGAAACCTTGCAGGCAAGAAGGGGCTGGCAAGAAGTATTCCAAGTCATGAAAAGCAAGAACCTACATCCAAGATTATTCTATCCAGCAAAGCTATCATTTAGAATGGAAGGGCAGATAAAGTGCTTCCCAGATAAGGTCAAGTTCAAGGAGTTCATCATCACCCAGCACTTACTATATGAAATGTTCAAGGGATTTATCTAAGAAAGAGAAGATAAAAAATATCAATAGTAAAATGACAACAAACACAACTATTAGCAACCAAACCTAAAACAAAAACAAAAACAAACTAAGTAAACAACTAGAACAGGAACAGAATCACAGAAATGGAGATCACAGGGAGGGTTATCAGCAGGGGAGTGGGTGGGGAGAGAGGGGGAAAAGGTACAGGGAATAAGAAGCATAAATGGTAGGTAGAAGATAGACAGGGGGAGGTGAAGAATAGTATAGGAAATGTAGATGCCAAAGAACTTATATGTATGACCCATGGGCATGAACTAAGGGGAGTGAATGAGGGTGGGAGGGGGGATGCAGGGTAGAGGGGAATAAAGGGGGGAAAATGGGACAAATGTAGTAGTATAATCAATAAAATATATTTTTAAAGAAAGAGTTTTTCAAAACATAAATGGGGGTCATACTATAAATATTGCTCAGCATCTTTTATTAAAAACAAAACATGTCATGGATGTTTTCCTGGGTTAGTATACATGGTTTTACCCCATTCATTTTTTTAATTGTTGTAGCAGAATTTACATTTGTACATAGTGTACACTTACTGGGTTTAAGTCCAGGCACTCAATACCAATAACAGAGAAATGACTGGAATATTGTCACAAATCTTTTGTTCTTATTGGTAATCATTATTCTTATTTGGATAGAGTTTTTATCCTTTTGTGCCTTTACTGAAATATAACATTATAAAAATGCACAAATTTTAAGCATACAGTTCAATGAAATTTCACAAAGTAAAGACACCCACATGTGATCCATAGTCAGATCAAGGACAGGATGTGACCAGATCCCCAAGCCCCTCAGCTTCTTCCTGTTACCCACTCCCTGCCCCCGCCCCAAAGGTAATCTCTGCCTTGTAACACCACAGCTCTGCTTAACTTTATATACCTGTGTTCATGCAGGAGGTACTTATATCAGTCAGCTTGGGCTGCCATAGCAACAGATACTTCTTTCTTACAGTTCTGGAGGCTAGAAGTCCAAGTTCAGGGTGTCACCATGGTAGGCTCTGGTGAGGGCTCTCTCCCTGGCTTACAGACCTCCTAGTGGTATCCTTACATGGTGGAGAGAGAGAGTAAACTAGCTCTCTGGTCTCACCTTATTTTTTTAAAGATTTTATTTATTTACTTTTAGAGAAAGGGGAAGGGAGGGAGAAAGAGAGGGAGAGAAATATCAATGTGTGTGCCCCCTACCAGGGAGCTGGCCCGCAACCCAGGCATGTGCCCGGACTGAGAATCAAACCAGGAACCCTTTGGTTCACAGGCTGGCACTTAATCCACTGAGCTACACCAGCCAGGGCTGGTCTCACCTTTTAAGGGTACTAATCCCACCATGGGGTCCCCATCCTCAAGACCTCATCTAACACTAATCACCTCCCCAAGGTCCCACCACCAAATACCATCACATTGGCAGTATAGATTTGGGAGACACATTGCAATGAAAAGCAGGTCTCTCTAACATCTGGCTTCTTTCACTCAACATTATGTTTGTGAGAATTGTACCCAGCATCTCAGCCCCACCTATTTTTTCTGTATTCTGTGTTATTATTCTTTTAATTTGTTTTTCCATTACGATTTATCCCCCTTATACCTTTTTCCACTTCCGCCCACCCCCCTTTCCCTTGCAATCACCACACAGTAGCCCCTCTGATTTTTAGCACTTCATGGCATCCTGTTGTAGGAATGTATTGTGAGGTAGTCAACCATTCTCTTCTTGATGGGCTCCCAAACTGTTTCCTGCTTTTTGCAACTACAGATGGCATTGTGATTTTTTTTTTAAATCCTTGCATATATGCCTGTGCACATGTGCATGTTTCCACAGAAAAGATTAGTAGAAATAGAACTGAAGCTGGAAAACTGGTGTTCGTGCTGCCTGTCACTACCACAACCAATAAGTAGAGAAGGGATTGAATCATCATGGGCACCTTACTCAGATGCTGGCAATCTGAGAATATGGTGGGTTACCTACCCTCAAAAACCATCTTAACATCTTATCTCAAGCTGACCTTTCTATAAGGAGAATAAAGGGTAGGTAATGGGATTGGAAAAAAGGTCAATTGGATAAGAGTTGCAGTCTGGAGGCAATTTTCCTAGTATTCCTTCCTCTGCAAATCAACAATTCTTTATCTGTGCCATGGGGAGCCCCTCCCTGGAACTCAATGGCTCAGATACTACCTCCATTATAGCTTGCAGCCCCCCTGGAGCACAAAGATTGAATTGCTTGTTGACCTCCTGGAGTCTTGCATTCCAGTCCCTGGAATAACAGCTTTCCACATGCACTAATCACTCAAACCTATCAACTATGACTGAAGCTCAAATATCTCCCTCTTGAATTCCCATATCAGAACTGCTGTAATTACTTCATCTTACAGCAGATGTTGGGGTTCAGGGAGAAAAGGCCAACATCTCAGTGTTTCAGTGGGTGACCTTTCCAAGATGGTAGCGAGTGAATGGTCTCCCCAAGGTCACACCGAGTGGGTGGCAGAGGCAGCACCCTTTCCTGAGTTTCCATGCTTGCCCCACCGGTCCACATTGCCCTATCTACTTCATTTCATTGAAAACATTCCCTTGGAACTAGTTATGCACGTGAACTACTTGGAATTCCAAACATGGGTCAGGCCAGCTTTCTGACTGACATCTGGAACTGACCGCACAAAGAGAAAATGCTGCTGTGCCTTTGTTCAGAGCAAATCAGGCAGCCTGCTGACACAGCCTCACAACCAGTCAGCATTTGTCCGATGGGACAGCATGGCTTCTAAAGCAGAAGACTTGGCCCACTGGTCAGTGAGGGGCAGGAAGGCAAAGTGACACAGACTGCGATTTTACAAGCCCGCTCTGCTCTTTTCCAAGTTCAGGACATTGGACTTTTCCAATTTCATAATTTTTTCAATTTCTCCACTGTTTTTCTTCCCCTTGGACCTCTGTGGGGCAGAAAAAAAAACTGAATTTCAAAAGGATATTGTTCTAATTGAATATAAGTCTGTACTGATATGAAAACAAAGGTTTGGGATTTTTTTGTCTTGTTTTGTTTTTTTTAAATAACAATCTGTGTCCCACTTCAACAATGGCCAAGGAAATATTTTGGGAGAGAGAGAGAGAGACCAGGCTGGCACAAATCTGAAGTGGAGCACACTGCTCAGAGTCTTCACATGCAGGCTCAGAACTGAGAAGGGCAGACCTCTGACCACACACCCTCCCCTTTTCCTCTCCTGCAAAACAGCTCATTTCCCATCAACGAGTCTAGTAGGAAAGGGAACAAAAAGTCCACTCCAGAGCAACCTTGGTATTGATTCCGACAACCCCCCAGGAAATGAGACCTCTTGGAATGGCTGCTGCCTTCACCCACCACCCTGCCCTGTCTGGAGGCCCCGGGGCCCTCTGCTCAGGCAGTGTGCCGGAGCCCAGGAGAGGGGTGTTCATTGCCTGTGCATTCACTGGGAAGGTGTAATCCCAGAGCTTCCGAGGAAAACAGCCTGGTCTGGGCGCTGTGCAATGATGTGTGCAGGCCAAGGTGGGGGGTGGGTGCCCTTTGGAAAATGAAGTGGGGATAGAACAGGGACGCAAACAGCCAGGCCCCCTGGCAATTGTGCCATCCTTGACCTTGGAGAGCAAAAGCAACTGGAAGGACCAAAGTTTGGATCCAGACTTTAGACAGGACCCCAGCAGCTTCTGTTCCCCTTCTCTGGCTTCAGTTTCTCTGCTGATGAGATAAGGCTTGGGGCAGGTCCAGGGACAGGGACCTCTAGAATATGTAATTATACAGACAGAGGCTGGAAAGAAATGAAGAAGACTGAGTGGAAGTTTGATTCAAAGAAGATTTGGGGACAAACTGGCACAAAATATGTTTGTGGATTGATCATTTCAACTCTCAGGCTTTCGGCTCCCCATGACCAGCAACGTGCGGTCACTGCCTGGGACTTAGGGACAAAGGAACAGCCTTTCCATCCATGGCTGTTGTGCCACCACCAGACTCCTGCCCGCGTGGAGCTAATGTGACGGAAAGGAGGAAAGGGCCTGGCACTCTTCATTTATCACCTCATTTAGTCCTCCCTACAAACCTGTGAGGTGGGAGTTAGTATTATCCCCATTTTAGAGAGGAGGAAACTGAGGTCCAGGAAGGGGAGTGAGTTAACCAAGCTCCTACGGCTGCAAGTGGAAGAGTCATGACTTGAATACGGTTTCCCTAACCCACGCAACCTTTTCAACCCTTTACCTCCTTTTTCACAGGATTTACCATCCTGTTTTGTAATTGCTTCCTTCCTTACAGAGGCTGCTTGGCACTGAAGTATCTCTACAGCCTAGCGTTGCACTCAGGACCTGCTGAGTGGGTGGGAGGACGGGTGGGTGGGCAGATGGGAGGGCAGGTGAACACACCACCCTGTGTGCAGCAAGCATTCATTGAAGTTTGGGGGCAGGGAGCAGTACAAAGGGATGTAAGGAAGCACCAGCTGCTGGCCCTACCCCCAGGCAGCTTTCAGTCCAGTAGGGAAGAAATGTCTCTAACACTGACAGGCCCCTTCCTCCGAGGTGTCCCATATTTACAGACAGTGGATGTGACAGGAAATCAGGTGGGAGGGACTCACTCTGCGCTGGGCAGGGGCTAAGTCAGGGAAGGCTGCCTGGAGCAGGTGGGGCTGGGGCTGGACCCTGAAGCATGGGCAGAGTTAGATGATGAAGAGGAGGAGAGAACAAAGGCTGACTTTGAAGGCCATGCTTCTTCGGCTACATCCTATCAAAAGGTGAGTACAAAGGGCTGGAGTGAGGGAGAGAAAAAAGGGGGAAGAGAGAGGGAGAGAGGAAGGTTATGAGGAAGAAAAAAAGGAGAGAAAAGCCTTCCCTAAAGTAACTTATGGAGGACTCGGCTCTGCAGGTTCCTGACCCCCAGCTTCCCCCCTTGTCAGAGAGGCAGGAGTGGTGACGCACCCCCCTCCAGTGCGTGGGCCTCATGGGCTCGCACCAACATGCTGTTGGGGCTCTCCAAGTCTCTCCCCACCCTCCCTGCTCCCACAGCCCTGAGTGGCCAGGAGCACAGGCATCGTTTTCTCCATAATAACTGCAGAGGCGAGGTCTGGGTCAGGAGCAAGACCAGGACCAAGGCCAGCTCCCTCCTCCACCCTGTTCTTCACCTGCATGGCAGGCAGTGAGGAGGGCGAGAAGGGCATCCACAATACAGCCGATAAGCCTGGGGGCAAACCACTTCCTAGCTGGTTAACCCTGGGCAAGTGACTTAACCTCTCTGAGCCTCAGTTTGCACAACTAAAAAATGGGGCTATTCCTCACAGAGATATTACAGGATAAGAGATGGTGCCCTAACACAGTGAGCACAGCCTGCCGGGTATCAATCCGGTGGAATCTCAGTAAGTGGAAGCCATTACTGTTAGTAGTGGCATTGCTTTTATTCATCTTCTACTAGGGGATAAAACCAAACCCTGTTGCTTCTTGCCTGATGACTTCAGAAACTCAGTGAGAATTCTGGTCTCCTAGTTCCCAGCTGGGAGGTGAAAGCGGGCGCGGGCCGCTCCAGCAATTTTCTGGCACACCTGGTCTCCCTGCCAGGGAAGTTGGTCCCCAAGGAGTTGGCTGTTTGCTTTCCACTGGCGCCTGCAGAGACCAGCCTTCGCTGGTGACTGGCTGGGGCCGCCAGGCTGGGTGGGGCTGGCTCAGGGACTCTGTGATGCATTCTTGGGCCCCCCCAAAGTAAAAATAGTTTTGCTTTGTTAGGCGGGTGCTTACACACTCCTTGGCCTGGCAGCCTGCCTGCTAGAGAGGCAAATGTCAGACTATTTCAGGCTGAGAAAACAAGCCCCTGCCCGGCCCCAGCGTCAGGCCCCCAGATAGGGGCATGAATAACCCACTATCTTATTCTTTCAGGCTAGAAAAATAAGGAAAAGAAAGCTCTGTGGCTGCATGATTCCTCCTTCTGTCACCCACAATCGCAGCGGCCACAGCCATTTCAGACAATGCGCATGGCCCTCAGAGGCATGTTCCCTGAAACAAAACAAAAACCAGAAAGGCCATAGTAGGAGCAGTAACAGTAACAGTAATCATAATCATAGTCATAATCATAATCATAATCATAATCAAGCACTTGCAGACACAAAGCACTGTGGTAGGTATGTTGTTTTCACCTGTTCACAGCAGCCCTAGGAGCTACCTATCACAAGCCCCATGTTCTAGAAAGGGAAACTGAGGTTCAGAGAGGTGAGGTAACCTGCACAAGGTCACAGAGTTAACAATCAGAGAGTCTGCGATTCAAGTCCAGGTCCCCCTGACTCCAAACCTATGCTGTTTCCTCCAGCCACTTCTGATGCCTTATGAAGAGAAAGTCTCTTTCGTTGCTTTTCTTCATTTTCTTTAAAGTAACAAAACCCACTGGGGCATTTTCCATGGCTTGCTGCTGCCTTCAAGATAAATTCCAGACTCCTTAGCAACGCCCAAACCACCCTTTGAAGCCCGGCCCCTCCTACCTCACAGCATCCTCATATTCTCTGAAAACATCCTCTGGCTCCACGGCCTTTGTTCTCTCCTTTCCTTCTCCCCCTAAATCTTTCCATCTGCTATGGTCTGCATGTTTGTGTCCCCCTCCCAAAATTCATATGTTGAAATTCTAACCCCTAATGTGATGGCATTGGGAGGTGGGGTCTTTGAGAGGTGATTAGGTCATGCAGGTAGGGCCCTCATGCTGGAATTAATGCCCTTATAACAAGAGACCCCAGAGAGCTTCCTCTCTCCACTCCCCACCACATATCAACACCCCTAGGAAGAGGAGCCTCACCAGACACCAGAGCTACCAGTGCCTTGATCTTGGACTCCCCAGCCTCTAGAACTGAATGTCTATTGTTAAAGCCACCCAGTCTATGGTATTTTGTTATAGCATCCCAAGCTAAGACACTATCCTCCTGCACCCAGTTCCAGCCCCACCTCTTCCAGGCAGCCTTCCCTGATCTCTCCTTGCCCAGAGGAAAGCGAGCTAACTCCTGTCTGACCTCCTATCATACCTGCTATCTGTGTGCTTGGGGCACCTCTGCAGAGGTGGCCTTTCAGGATTAGAGAGACTTTCCATGTCCGTGCTATATCTTCCCAAGTGGACTGGAAGCTGCTGAAAGGCAAGGGCTACAACTGTGCTTCTGTGTCTGTTCACATCACTCCCCTGTCCCCAAGCCCTCAATGACACAGGGTCACGTTCACCCCTCTGCCAGTGCCCACCTCTATCTATATGTTTATTCATTCACTCAACAAATAGTTATTGTGTGCAGTGTAAGAGATATGGAAATCAATCCAACCTACAGCCAGAGAGGAGAAAAATAGGGAAGGAGGCAAGTGAAATACAGGTTGTCGACTCCCTGGAAGGGGAGGTGGGGGTCCTGGGAGTCTCTCCAGGTAAGGAAACACCTGCGTTGGATCTTATGGGAAGAATGAGGCCAGTAGGGTGCAACCAGGAGACCTTTCTTAGACAGGCTTAGTGTCATTCCCTCCACAGTCTGACCTAACACCTGTCCCCCTGTCAGCTACCGCATTGGGTCCCAACAACAAAGGCTGGCTCACTCAAGTAAGGATCACATAGAAATATTTGCTTCTGTGGCAGCAATTTTACACAAAAGGGCAGGGCAGGGAACCTTGTGGGACAAGGCAGTCACCTGGCTGGCCAGGTGCAGTGAAATGCCACTACCTTCTAAGCCTGAAAGGACGAGGACAGGGAGAGTCTACAGAAATCCAGAAGGAGAAAGCTGGGTAGAGTCCTCATGAGAGGCCTCAGGAGCCCAAGGCAAGCTCACAGGCAAGGAGCCAAAAGGATCCATACCTTGACTTCACTCTTCCCCAACCTGTTGATCTTCCACTGGCACCTCCCCTTGGCTACCCCAGCCAGCCTTCCAGGGCAGAGAGCAGGGTAGAAAGGCTAAAAGTTAACTCTGGAGGGCCAGATGAAGCTTCTCAGGCCCTCCAGCCACACATTCCAAGCTCCAGCACACTTGGACTAACTGCTATTCCCTCAGCCTTCATACTCTGTGCCTTTGCTCATTCTGTTCCCCCTGCCTGCAGCTGCCTTGCCCAGCTTCCAAGCCCATCAAAATCCTGTGCCTCCTCAACTGGCCAGGTGGCATTGTCCCATACACCAAAAGGTTGTGGGTTCGATTTCCAGTCAGGGCACATACCTAGATTGCATGTTTGATCCCCGGCCAGGGCATGTATAGAAGGCAACCCATTAATGTTTCTCTCTCTCTCTCTCTCTCTCTCTCTCTCTCTCTCTCTCTCTCTCTCTCTCAAATCAATGAACATATCCTCCTTGGATAAGGATTAAAAAAAAAAATTCTAGGGCTCCTTCAAGCCACACTCATAGGCTGTATCCTCTGAGAGGCTTTTCCTTCTCTATTCAGAAAGTGTTCATCTTTTCAGTGCTTATATTGTTACCTTTTCTGTCTTCCCCGACCCCCACTAATATCTAAGTCCCCTATGGGCAGGGGTTGTGGCTGATTCATCTGTAAAACCCTAAATTTTTGTCTCCTCTAAGTTATGAGCCTAGAACCTGTCAAGAACTGTGAAGGGTCTGAGAATTTAGCTTATTTGCAAGCTCAACTTAGTCGGCCAGTTTCATGGATACTGGCGGAAGACATAAGACACTTGCTTCAGAGACAAAGGACGTTATTACTGACACACTGGCAGTATCCAGGGGGTTGGCATTTTTGCCTCAGTCCCTGAACCCCACTTCCCACAGGACCACATGAGGAGAGCCAGGTAACACCTGCATGTGCAGTGGGTTGTATTAAAGCAGAGAAACACTGAGCTGGGGAACCCAAATATGTTAGAGCGGGCAGTAATCTCTTTGTTCCAGAGGAAGCCTATCTGACTCCCAAGGATGTCTGCTAAACAAACATCCTGAAAAAGACAGCCAGGAACAAAGGATCTCTGCCTGTGAGACCTGCAGAAACACCAGAGGCCCATGCAGAGTAGTCCCCCAGCAGGGCCTGCTGTGTACCAAGGAATGTGATATGCACACCCTCGGTCTCAGCCTGCCCTCCTGATAACAAACATCAGGACTGAGTCACCAGTCAGAGCCCTGGCCTGGTCTCTCCTGGGGGCTCCCTTCCAGTGAGTGCCAGGACTCACGGCGATATCACTGTCAGAAATTGGGGAGGTGTTGAGGGGTAATACAGAACCTGACTGGTTCCCCCCAAATCCAGGGGCCCTCAGTTATGTATGCAGTGGGGAAGGGAGACCAGAACCAGGAGAGGCAACAGAGTTTGGACAACCAAAGCAGGGCACGGAATTCACTTCTGAGCCTCGTTTTCCCCAACTGGAAACAGGGCTCAGTAACAGTAGCTAGCTCACAGGGTGGTTGGGAGGATGAAATGAGTTCAGTCCTATGACGTACTTAGGCTGGCACACAGTAGGGTTGTGTGTGTTAGCAAAAACAGTGAAGGAAAAAAGAATTTGCAGAAGGAAGAGAAGATTGAGAACGTGGACCAGACAGGCCACCCTGCTCCAGAGCGCGGAGCAGAATCACAGCTGCAAAGGTTTGAGAATGCCGTCACCCACCCTGCCCTCCTCCCCGGGCTCTGACTGGGCACTCAGCAGGCCGCGCTGTCCTATGGCATCGACCCTGCTCTCCATCCTCCCTCATCAGTCACAGGCAGGACATGACGACATCCAAATGGCTAAGCATGACCCCGGGCTCTGGTGGTGCTGGCTGGGGACTAATTATTACCTGCTAAAAAATAGAGATGATGCCCTGGCTGGGTGGCTCAGTTGGGAGGAGCATCAACCATACACCAAAAGGTTGCAGGTTCGATTCCCAGTCAGGGCACATACTAGGTTGTGGGTTAAATCCCCGGTCACGGCACGTACAAGAGGAAACCAACTGACATTCCCGTCTCACATCAATGTTTTTGTCTCTCTTTCTCCCTTTCTTCTCATTTTTTCTCCCTCTCCCAAATCAATAAAGACATATCCTCAGGTGAGGGTATAAAAATAACAGCCACTATCATCGTTATTGCCATTTACAGATCAGAAAGCTCAAGTTCATGGACGTGAAATAACTTGCCTCAGGTTCTAAGCTCAGTCGTAAACCCATGCTGGCCTGACCCAAAGGCCCGAGCTTTACCACACTGCACTCTACTGCCACAGGCAGCCTGGGAGGTCTCCTGGCTGACCTTTGACCACGGAGGGGCGGACGGAGGCCTGCAGAACAGGCGTGGCCTGCTCTGAGTAGGAGAAAGTACCTGCACTGAAACATGTACAATTCTTCCCCCCCTTCCTGTGTTCTCTGTTGGCTTCACCAAGACCTTGTGAGGAACAGACACAAAATGACATAAAAATGCAGAGAAAATTAAGAAGACTGGCTGAGAGCAGGGCTGGAGTGGGAACCACAGCAGTGTGGCTGGCAACGCTGTTTCCAATTCATCCAACAATTCCAAGGTCTATTAGAGCATCATGTCCACCAGGGGGCACTATGAATCTGTTACCTGACTAACTAAGCAATCTCAGTCCAAAGTCATTCAGTATGCCTTTAACTTTGGGGGGGGTGGGGGGGTGAGGAGGGTGTCCCAGAGAGTGGTAATTGTAAAAGACATTCAGATGAACTTATAAAAATTTTTAATAATTATACAGCTTCTAAGAGAATTTGGTTTTGTTCAAAATGCCGTTGGGAGTAGGGGGATTTGTTTTCTAACTGGGGTATAAATTTTGCCTTGGTTAGAAAGTGAGGGACATGTTGGCTTTTTAACTTCCAAAATATAACTTCCAGTGGAAGGACTTGAAGAATCATATTATTTAAAAAGCTTTTCTGGTCTTGGCAACGCAAAGCTTCTGCGGGTCTGGGGGTCCTGCTGGAGGCTTTATAGGTCCTGGAGCCACAGAAAGCACTCACAAGCCCACATCTCTGTAGGGTGAGGGGGTGGAGAGCCCATAGGGGTTGTTCTGTAGCTCCTGGAAAAACAAAACCGAATTGGGGGGCATAAGAGATGTTGCACCTTCTGAGGGCCTCACACCTGGCTTGGCAATTTCAGAGCACTGAAAAAGACGGCCACGTTGCACAGCTCCAGGGGCATGGTTCCCGCCATGGTCTTCATGAAGTGTCCCTCCATCCCTGGGGTTGTGTGTAACAGAGCCACACTTGCAGGCCCTCCTGGTGAGCACCCATCCATCCAGCCATCCACACATTCAATAATTTTTCTGAGCAACTACTTTTTGCCACATTCTATGCTAGGTTCTGCTTTTTAAAAAACATATAGCCAAAAGGGCCAGAGAAGGGGAGATAGTAGCTTTAAATTGGGGGAATACATCCCATTTTGAGAAACCCACTTTTCCCATTTCACAGATGAGGAACCTGAGATCTTCAGAAGCTATGTGCGTGCTAACGATGACAAACCTAGAAAACTGCAGAGTGGCTCCATGTCTAGGCCTCGTCCCCATGCTGCTCTTCAGTGGGCCACTGGCCTTCACAATGTCTCTGACCTTCAGCAAGGAGCCAAGTCATTGCTCCCAATTCACAGGAAAGCAAATTCAGGCATCCAGAAGGCAACCTGGGCATGTTATCAAGATCAGCATCTACTCAACTCTTAAATGTTTCTCAAGTTCCACTTCCGGCAAGTCACTTCTGGAAGTGACTCACACAAACACTGAGCTTGTATGCTCTGCAGCATCCAGCACCTACAGACCCCACCTTTACGAATGCCTTCCTTAAGAAGGGCTGTCACACAGGATCCCTGCCAAACACACCCACTCCTTCTCCCCTGGATTTCCTGCTTCTTGTTCAATTATGGGAGTTCTCTTGTGTCGATGTCCAGAACATTTATAGCCAAAAAGGTAAGAAGCTGACTGCTATCACTTTGGTTTGGGTACATTTCAGTTGCACAACCGAAAATGGAAAAAAGGAAGAGGAATAAGAAAGAAAGAGAGAAAGAGGGGGTTGGGGGGGG
>VMDR010004050.1:0-64565 GCA_007922815.1 Macrotus californicus | reverse complement strand
ATCACACATTACACTCTACGAGTATTTCAGAAAGTAATCTATATTCCCATCTGGACTTCATGAAACGGATACAGGGCATATGCTAATATCTCTTCCAGTTTACGGTTTAAGATGTATATATGTTGAACCACATTTAAAAACTTTACTTAAAGCCCATAAAGAGAAAATAACCAATACAGGCATACTCATTAATAGAGTTCTGCATAGGATTTTACTGTAAGATGCCTGTACTTCAAGGCAACTGTCATAAGCATGCAGCTCTCTCCTACCTTTCATTCCAAACTGTAATTTGGTTGGACACACAGAACAATTCACAGTCACACTCACCACTAGAGCTTTCACAGAAGCTTTGTGAGGTGTGGGCAGAGGCCTTCTCCAGCTTCTGAGCTTCCACACCTGAGCCCAGCTTCTCTGTATTAGCCATTTTTGAGTCTTCTGTTAGTAAGTTATCTGGTTCCTCTTGAGGTTGGGTCTGCTGCATTTGCTGATCAGGTTTTGGAGCATCATCTGCTCGCACTGAAGTCACTGGATGTAAAGAGTCAGCCTCTACAGGTTCTTTTTCTGTAGTCACTGATTTCAGATCTCCTTCATATTCAACACTCTTTTCTTCCTGGGTATCAGCTCTATTCTCAGCACATGGTTCTATTTCTGGAGCATCATCCTCCCACAACTGGGAATCTGAGCATTTCTCCACTCCCTCTAAAGGTTCAGAAGAAACATCAATTCTGGGAGACGGTTCCTTCACATCTACAATGACAACACTCGAGTCCTCTGAAGTAGCTTCTTCCCATGCTTCTTGATCCTTATGTTCCAATTCTTGGTCAAGTACTGGAAGCTTTGGGGGGGAATCAACACTGGTTTCAACTTCCATAGCTTCTTGACATTCTTGTTTTGCAATTTCCTTTGAAAGACACAACCCTTGGGATTGAGTTTCAGTCAGAGAAAGGTGTAATGAGACACTCTCCATATTTTCTTCTTTCAGCTCTTCTCCTTGACTTTCACAGGGAGTCTCAGGAATTTCTTCCACCTCAGAACTTGAAGACCCCTCCTCTGGATGGTGTTCTTTAATTTCCATAGCTTCCTCCTGATCTAACATGCTAGAGAGTGCCTCAGATCGAGTGGCTGGAGAAGGAACTGCCTGACTCCCTGAATCACAAGTGAGGTCAATACAAATGTCTTCTGCTACAGTCTCTTCTCTGCCTTTGCAATCAGTAGCTAAAATGCTAACGTCATCTCTGGTTTCTGCGTCGTCCCCCTTTGTTTCATCAGCGCTCTGATTCACTTCTACTTGGCCATCTTGTACTGGATTCATCAGGATACCATCGTTTTCAGCAGAAACGAGTTTAGAATTGAGAACTGATGACACAGGTTCAGTATCCTCAATCTGTGTGTTTTCTCCATCTTCATCAATCCTGTGAGAACTCAAGCTCTCCATCTTTGGGGACTGACTATAGTCACTTGTAGAAAGCATCAACTTACAAGAATCCCCTGTCAAAGACAGCCCGAGATCCTCAGTGGAATTCTTTGGTTCAATCCCTGGAGTTTTAGAACACTCAACAATCAAAGACGAACTATGCAAATCTCCACCTTTCTTCCCATCATGTGATCGTTCTTCCAAACTTGGAGATGGAAAGAAAATATCCTAAGATGAAAAAGAGATAAATCTTCATTTGTTCTTAACTATATTTCTTTTAAATCTAAAACCTGAATTCATCTAAAATTTCTAAATTAATTACTCAAGAACTAAAGAACTCTATGAGCATGTTCTCAGAGATACAAAGCTCACAATCACCAGTCTTTTCGTCAACACAAGTCACTCTAATGCTTTTCTTATGAGTTATTGACATAGAACAAGCATAATCTAAACAAAAACTTGAAGTATTAACTTACGCATTTTTAAAAATAATTTATTATTTTTAGAGAGAGGGGAAGGGAGGGAGAAAGAGAAGGAGAGAAACATTAATGTGTAGTTGCCTCTCATGTGCCCCCTACCAGGGACCTGGCCCAGGCATGTGCCCCGACTGGGAATTGAACTGGTGACCTTTTGGTTCACAGGCCCATGCTCAATCCACTGAGCTACACCAGCCAGGCCTTAACTTACACTTTTTAGGGTAGGAAGACACTTAAATTTAGCTGTATATCACCAAGCTATTAAAATCACGATATATATATGATGGGCCCCCAATTACACAGGAATCATTTGAACATATGACTACAAAGACCACTTCAGTTCTCAGGAAGCAGGAATATATACTTATTTCACTTCCCACTATTTCAAAATATGCTAGCATTCATAAAGCAGATGTTAAAATCCAAAACTTATAATATCATTAGTCAACACGTACTACTACATACCAACAAGGATGGCTGAAGTTAAAATGTCTACATCCTGTGGTAAGGATGTGGAATAACTGCTTGTCTCATACATTGCTGGCAGGCAACTGCCCTGACCAGGCGTCTAACTGGCAACATTTCGCTTTGCAGGATGATGCCCAACCAACTGTGCCACACTTGTCAGAACATCCTCAAAAAATTGTTTTAAAAAGCCCTGGCCAGAGTAGCTCAGTTGGTTAGAGCATCATCCCCATATGCCAAGTTTGTGGGTTTGATTCCTGGTCAGGGCACATACAAGAATGAACCAACGAATGCATAAACACGCAGAACAACAAATCAATCTCTCTCTCTCCAAAATCAATCAATAAAAATTTTTTTTCATTTTTTAAAAAAAGAACTACCATATGACCCAGCAATTTCACTTCTGGATATTTATCCAATGAAATCCAAAACCAATTCAAAAATATATACACACCCCTATGTTCACTGAAGCATTATTTACAATAGCCAAGATAAGGAAGCAACCAGGGTCCATCAACAGACAAGTGGATAAAGATGTGGTATCTATATACAATAGAATATTACTCAGCCATAAAAAAATGAAATTTTGTCATTTGTGACAATATGGATAACCCTAGAGCGTATTATACTAAGTAAAGTATGTCAGAAAGACAAAGACCATATGATTTCACTTATATGTGGAATCTAAAGAACAAAATAAACAAACAAGATAGTAAACTCATAGATATAGAGAACAAATTGACGGTCACCAGAGAAATGGGAAGGGGCATGGGAGGATGAGTCAAAAGGTGAAGGTATCAAGAAGTACAAACTGGCAGTTATAAAAATAGTCATGGGCCCTGGCTGGTGTGGTTCAGTGGACTGAGTGCCAGCCTGCGAACCTAAGGGTCACCAGTTCAACTTCCAGTCAAGGCACATGCCTGGGTTGCAGGTCCCCAGGAGGAGGCACACAAGAGGCAACCAGACATCTATGTTTCTCTCCCTCCCTTCCCTGCTCTCTAAAAATAAATAAGTAAAAATCTTTAAAAACAAAAAATAAAAATAAATATAGTCATGGGAATGTGAAGTACAGCATAGGGAATATAGTCAATAATACTGTAATAACCATTTCAGATGGGTATTGGACTTACTGGGGTAATCACTTCAGAAGTTATATAACTACCTAATCACTATGTTGCATACTTGAAACTAATGTAATATTGTATGTCAACTGTACTTGAAAAATAAAATCTTTAATGTGAATTAAAATGAACATATATATTAGGAAAGATTAGCTGTATCCCAATTTTCTCTTGATTAGTAATTATCTCATTATAAATACTTAGATCTGCCCTGGCTAGTGTGGCTCAGTGGACTGAGCACCAGCCTGCGCTCTGAAATTAGTATCGCCCTGACTGGTGTGGCTCAGTGGGTTGGGCATCATCCCACAAATCAAAAGATCTCTCATTTGATTCCGTGTCAGAGCACATGCCTGGGTTGCCAGCCAGGCTCCCAGATGGGGACCTGTAAGAGGCAACTGATTGCTATTTCTCCCACACTTCAATGTTTCTCTCCCTCTCTTTCTCCCTCCCTTCCCCCCGGCTAAAAATAAACAAAAGCTTTAAAAAATAAATATTTAGATCTTACAACATCAAAATTATGTAAATTTGGACTCCAGTAATCAAGGTACAGGAGAAATAACGGATGTGCAAAGGTTAGCTATTAAGAATAACATATAAAGCCCTGGGTGTGTGGCTCAGTGGATTCAGTGCCAGCCTGCAAAGCAAGAGGTCGCTGGTTCAATTCCCAGAACTGAAAGGTTGCCAGTTTGATTCCCAATCACGGCACATATCTAGGTGGTGAGCCAAGTCCCTGGTTGGGTGTGCGAGAGGCAACCAATCAATGATTCTCTCGCACACAGATGTTTCTCTCTGTTTCTTTCTCCCTCCTTTCCCTTCTCTCTAAAAATAAATAAAATCTTTTTTAAAATAAGTAAATAAAAATTTAAAAATAAAATTATATAAATGAGACTTTAGCTTATCCTTGCTTTTAGAAGAAAACTAACTTCTCCTTTGAAATCTAAAAACCATCCTGATAACCTCAGTGCAGGAACAATTAAATTATGGTACATCCACTCAAAGAAATACTAGGCAAGTTTTGGAAGGATAGTATGAAAATGACGTAACACTTAAAAATCAACACAATACAATGTTAACTAGAAAAAATTAAAGTTGTATGTTCATTACAAACAACTTCATTTTTATAAAATATAGGCATGTAGAAAGACAAAAATGACAAGTAGTTGTATTAAGGTATAAAAATGATTAATGCCCCCTTTTAATTTTGCAGTAACATTTTCAAAAATTTTAAAGACATAGTACAAAATTTAAACATTAAAAAGAACACCAAGATGTCATATGACTCTGGAAATCTTCTAAGACTAGATTGTGATGACAGTTACACAACTCTGTAAATTTACTAAAACATCACTAAACTATACACTTAAAATGGGCAAGGTTTATGGTGTATAAAGTATACTTTAATAAGGTTATTTTTTTAAAAACGTTAGGAGAAAAACAATCTTTCTATAACACTCACATGAGAAAACTCAGGCTGGGATGGGACAGGAAGTGAGCCGGGAATGAAGACTGGTGTGCTCTGGGACACTGGTGTTGAGGCTTGTGGTGACATCGTGGGCTCAGGGGGCACAGGGAGGTTTTCTCTCTCCGCTGATTCATCACCTTTGAACTTCTTCTGAAAAGACTCTCTTCCTCCTTCAGATAACATTGACATGTCCATTGGCTCATCTGGTTTAAAGTAGGAAAAACAAATTCAGAAATAAGCGCTCATCAACACTACTCATGTTCCAATACCATTAATAAAAGTTACATTACAGAAATTTCCATTCCTAAAAAACACTGACTTAATTTTTAGAAAAGTTGACCGATTAATCGACAAATCTAGTAATACTTTCCTCCACAGGCTCCCAAAATAGTCAGTTACAGATTAAAATGCAGTTCATCTGGGGATAAGCATCCATCCTCTAGAAATGTTAACACTTAGCTCCTCTGGGCCTCTTTCCTGATTATAATTCAGTTTTTCACATTCTGCATAGGAAAGCCCAGATTAATGGCACCTAATTTAACCATCATATATTCGGCCACAGACCAGTGAACTTGTTCACCACTCCACATAACCTGTCTACACATTTATGAAATCATTATATTTGCACTAACAATGGCTAAGTGGAAAAAGATGGGTGCTAGGACAAAAAAAGAAGAAGAAAAAATCTACTGATACCAATCAACACTGATTTACCAAAACTCTAAGTACAAAACGCTAACCCTGAGACATTGCTTAGGAGTGAAACATGCACAAAACCCTGTTTTCCCACAGTATATTACCCATCTGAAGGCCATCAGCATCGTCCTCAGAACTAGCCTGGCTAGCTAGGTATTTGATTCATCAACTTTTTTCCCCGTCTTACAACTTGACCCCAAATAGGCTTCTTCTAGACCAGTGATTTTCAACAGGTGTGCCACAAGAATTTTTCAAACATGCAATACCTGACTATTTAGTCAAGGGCACTGACCTCTTCTTTTCCACTAGATTGTCACATAAAAAGATGACAACAGCCAACACAACAATAGCTATCCAGTGTAAATGCCCTTTCTTGAACCATAAATGGTTATATGACCATATAGATTATATGATCTATAGGTCATATAATAGTGTTGCATTTTATTGGTCATGCTGCATAATAAGGGTGCACCTGATTGGTTAATTCATGGAAACAGAAATCCTTATACACAAGTGGAGACACCTAATATTTTAAAAAGTCACTTTGGAGCGAAAACTGTAGGTAATTACTATTTTTTTAGGTAAATCAATCAAAATTATACCTATTTATTTGTCAGATTAGCAAAAAAATGTATTTTGGGGTGTGTCACAGAATTTTACTAATTAGTTTGCGTGTGCCATGAGATGAAAAAGGCTGAAAATCGCTGCTCTAGACCGCTCTCACAAACCACCTCTGCCCTGATCTTCCTCACAATGGCAAAGCATTTATGAAGGGCCTGTTGTTCTAAGCACTACAAATAAAAAGGCTTTAGGTTAATAATCTTAGACAGCAAAAAACAAAAATACAAAGAGCATGCATAGTCCTACAAACAGTTATATGCAAATATTTAGCAAGTATTGTGTGTAATAAGCAAATACATTAAATCTAAAATACAATTAAGGGAAAATATAATACGTTATTTGAAAACCCAAGTACTCTGAATCATATACATAAAATGATCCCAAATGTGTAAAGATACTTCTTTATATTTATTGCAGAGAAAATACTCTGAAAGGGGACCTGCCTGGTGTGGCTCAGTGGATTGAGAGCTGGCCTGAGAACCAAAGGGTCACCAGTTCAACTCCCAATCAGGGAACATGCTTGGGTTGCAGGCCCGGTTGTCACTACGCGGGTGAGCAAGAGGCAACCACACATTGATGTTTCTCTCCTTCTTCTCCCTCCCTTCCCCTCTGTCTAAAAATAAATAACACCTTTAAAAAAAAAAAGAAAATACTGAAATGAAATATAACCAAATACTAATTACAGTTATATCTGGATTGTGGTATCACAAATGATTTTTATCTTCTCCTTACTTTCCTATATGCTTTCCAAACTTTCGGTAGTGAGTACAGGCATTTTATTGCACTTCGCTTCATTGTGCTTCACAGAGGTTTCAATTTTACAAATTGAAGGCACACCCTCCCCCAGCAAAAAAACTACAACTGGCATTATTACAATACTTTTACTGCAATATTCACTTTACTACAGTGGGCTAGAAGTGAACCTACAATACCTCTGAAGTATGCCTGTACTAATGACGTTTACTGTCAGGGAGAAAGCATTTTTAATATAGTGATTTTTATATGTTCATACTACAGACAGAAGAAATGGTTCTAAATATAAATCAAATGTAACTTACATTAACAGTTTTTGTAGAAGACATGCACTTTTATTGTTTTAGTGAAGACATCACTAATCATGTTATGCTTAGAATATTAGTCCATTTGGAACCTGTGACCGATTTCAAGAGAAAACAACCAGACACAAACTTTGCGGCAGAAGAAAATCTACGATGAAATTCTGTCATGGGTAAATCACATGTGCAAAACAGTTCAATATACTTCTATATTTATATCACTTAAGAGCAGAGACAGGAGACTATCACAGGAGGCATATACCTGACAGCTGTGGAGGCAGCTGCCTTGAGTTCAAATCCTGCCTCTATTACTTATTAGTTGTAAGGTCTCTCTGTGCCACCATTTCCTCACCTATAAAACGGAAATGAAAGTAACACCTACTTCTTCACATTGTTGTAAAGACTCCACGATAAAAACCAAAAAGCAGCACCCAGAACCAGAAAAGAAGGTCACAGACAATTCACTAAGTATTCAATAAATATTAGCCATTGTACCACTATTAGTATGAAAGGGAGAAAATCATGGAATTTATGGAAAGGCGTTGTAGGAATTTAGAAATACCTTGAGTGACTAGATAGGAAACTAGGGCTGAGCAAAAGAGATTCAGATAATGAGATCACTTAAATAAAAAGAAAAACTTTCTTGTGAATAAACTAGGTCCTCAAAGGAGGAAGTGAATGAAGTCAAAGTTTCTGCCACCTGCTCCAAGACACTCTGACAAAAATTCCTTTGATAATAGCAAAAGTAACCTATAAAAAACAAAAGAAACAATTTTTGGTTCCCTTTCACCAATAACATGTGAACGTGTTGCTGGAAACTACTGGCCATTAGTAATACACCCAGTTCTTCACTATACTAAGTCATTTGAGTTTAACTTTAAAAACCTAAAAATTTTCCCTTAAAGATCTTTTTACAAAGTCAACAATACAGAATTCTCAGAAGAATCAGTGCAAGAAGAGAGACAGGAGGCCACATCCCTAGAAGGAAGACAGACATGAGTCTTACGGAAGAGTTTCAGGCCGCAGTGTAATAACATACAAAGGAAACATGCAAGGCAGAAGTGCTGCTCTTCTTCTTGCTGGAGATCAGCACATCAAGAGGACTCACCTTTTCTTCCTTCTTGCTCTGTGGGACTGCTAGGAACAATAAATGGGGTAGATCGGAAAGCATCAGGGGAAGGAGCAACAAGATCTGAGGAATTCCTTCAAAGAGAAAATCACAGGTTATTTTACCACAGCTACAGTTTTGCATTTGTTATTTACATTTTAATGGCAAAAATATCTAAGCCATCCAGACAAATACTTATTAGCATTTCTCTCAAAAAACTACCTGAGGCTGATGGAAGAGCCATGAATAATACTGCAATAACTATTTCTGACAGCAGACATATCCAACATTAGGCCATATGATTACAAGAGAAAGTAAATGATCAGACACAAGGACATCATGACTGAAAAGCAGATGAGAAAGTACTATAAAAATAACTCATCTGCAGATCTGAGACAAAAAAATATTTACTCCATTTTTACCTATTACAAAGATCACACACATTTTTACTTAAAAACCAAATCTCTGTGCCCTAACACAGAGATAAAGAAATCCAACTACTGTCAACTCTAGTATAACCCTGTTAAATGGGAAGAACTGCTAGTAAAACAAGAGAGGGATGCTTGTTTGGGATGCCTAACAATCTCTAAGTAGCCGGGCAGGTTCTTCCCTAGTGATACCTCTGGGCTACTATCATAAAATCTCAGAATGAGAAAGCAGATCTACCTACCTTCAATCGTTCTGCTAAGTTCTTACCCCCGAAATTCTAAAGCCCAGAGTTTACCTTTTGATTTCAAAAGGAATGCTGGACTACTGGAAAATTTTAGCTCTTTCAACCCTAGCCTAAGACCCTGAGGCATATTTCCCTGGCAGAGCTATTTTAGGCTTACTTACGAGGAAAGGCTCTCCTGAACAAGGGACCTCTGACCAGAGAGGTGCAGGAGATGCAGAGTGGTGGCAGGTGTGGAAGCCAGAGAACACCCACCTTCTTCCTTTGAAGGGGTAGAGCAACCATCAGAAGCTGTTGAAAAAAAAATCTAGTTGCATTTACTTCTCAGATTGACATTACTGAGTTGTCAAAAAATAAAATAAAACACAAGAAAACAAAAAACACTCTGTACTGCAAAAAGAGTAATAGGCATGTTTCCAGCAATATTCCAAGAGGGCAGAAACTGTTTTCCAACTGCAGCACAATCAATGGAATGCCATGCTGACACAAATCATGAGGGGTCATTAAAAACTCCCCCTCCTTACTAAATTATGGGTTTCTATAATAACAAACTGATGAAAAGAATTCCTTAGTCCTTTCTGCCATGACTGAAGCTTGAAAAGACCAGAATCCTGATACCTCTGCTTGGCTGCTCTTCTTTCTGGTGAAGCTTCTATTATAAAACAGCAAGCGAGACTTTTATTTCAAGGTCTACCTAAGGTGAAGTAAGCTCATGTCATAACATAGAAATGGGGGAAGTCAAATTAATTCATATGAAACCTGATAACATGAATGCAGCAATTTTCATGATTAGAACCTGAGCCTCTTCAAAAGGAGACAAAAAACACTAACACATTAGTAAAAGGATACATGGACAGCCAGTACTGATTTTACTATAGAGTCTTCTGCTGGTCCCTTCTTAGCAATAGTTGCAGGATCAGCTACATTAATCCCAAGTATGAAGGGATTTCTTAAATACCTTAGAGTTTTAGTGAAGACCAAAAAAGATTTCTTAGTGACCCTTTGAATGTCTTGCACACATTCACAGCTTAGTACAGGAACGGAACCCTCTCTTCCTCCCTCCTCACAGCCAACACACACGTTACAGCAGGTCCTCCAATAACGCCATTTCACTCAACATTATTTCGTGATTATATTGGTGAGATGTCCTAGGGACTCAACTCTTGTTTATTTCAATTAGCCTGTGCTAAAATTGGTTTTGTTATACATTGTTTCACTTAAAATCACAGAACCTACCAATATTGAAGACTTAATGTATATTTTCACTAGTTATTACTGAAGCTTTCTGACTCTGTAAGGTGACAGAATGGGGGACTGTGAGGGTTAACAATAAGTGAAAAAAATACCACTCTAGTCTTCTAAGTTTTACGTTCTCTCTGCTAAACCACAACTTTCCATTTGTGGTAGATGAACTAACCAACAGATGAGTAAGTTCACTGTAAGCCAGGTGAATATGAAAAAATTACATTAAAGATTTGGAGACCTATGATGGCAGAAATAGCTAGTCTGTCCATAGTTATTAAATTTACTGTATTAGCTATTATTCCTCAATATCTCCATTTCCAAAAGAGAAAACTATGTTAAAATATTAAATAGCAATCATTCCCAAAAAGCCCTCCTCATTAATCAGCTAGAAACATACTTCCCTTCCATATCCCAAACAAGTCTGCACACCAGCCCAGTCCAGACTCGGCTGGTTGGAGCATCATCCCATACACCAAACGGTAGCAGGCTCAATGTCCAGTCAGGACACATTACCTGGGTTGCTGGTTCAGTCCCCTGTTGGGGTGCGCACAGGAGGCAACCAATTGATGTTTCTCTCTCACATCAATGTTTCTCTCTCTCTCAAATCAGTAAATATCTCCTCAGGTGAGATGTAAAAAAAAAAAGTCTGCATACCTATAAACTGCCTTCTAACTTAAACAGTAGCCTCAAAACAGAAATAAAAAGTTTATAACTTTAGAGAAGAGGAGCTATATAGCAATTAACTACTCTTTATTTTCTATTTGTGTTTTTTTATTTGAGAAAGAGATAAGAAGGGAGGGAGAGACAGAGAAACATCAATTTGTTGTTCCACTTATTTATGTGGATTATGTATTAGTCCACACAAATATATGTATTAATTGGTTGATTCTTGTATGTCCCCGGACCAGGGATCAAACCTGAAACCTTGGCCTATCGGGATGACACTCACCCAAGTGAGTACCCGTCCAAGGCCACAACTAATTACTCTTTATACCTGTTTTATTGCTCTGGTCAAACAGGTCTTCCTGAGTTGACAAAGCCTCAGGCTCTGGTGACTTCTGAATCTGCAGTCCATCTTTCAGAAGTTCTGGAGCAGATATTTGTTCTTTTGTTTCCACAGCTGTAACAGACACTTTGGGGCTAGGAGGCAACTCCTCTGACCTAGGAGAGTCATATCACCAGGAGAAAAAGTTGCTATGTTAAATATTTTGATCTTTGAGCTGAGAAACTTTCCCTGTTTTAATAATTTCAAAAACCTCAGTAGCTCTAGTCTATATAACTACTTATTGAACATGAAGTAAGATACTAGATAAAGATACAAAGCCTCAGCCCATTTCAAAATCTGTCTGAGTCTCTCACACAGCAATACCTCTTTTCGACCCTGCTCACTGCTGTGCTACACAAGATTAGGAGTTTTAGGAGTTTAGGAGTGGTTTAGGAGTTTGTGTTACACATGCTGTTATCTATTAGTGCATGAAGGATTCTGATCCAGACCACAACAATGCCAGTTCAACCAATGACCATCCAAGTAAAGGACCTGCGTGTGAATTGACCTCCATAACAGTGCCACACACGTTATCTTCTGCTGGCCTTTTTCCATTTGATCTACTCAATCTAAGCCCAAACCAAGACTCCACACCCATACTATTCACACATGTAAGACACTCAATGCTGACCTGCTTTCCAGAGATTTATGAAGTTCACCTACCCTACCATTCCTGGGAGCAAACAGGATAGTAAAACTAGTGAGTGTGCAACTCCCTAACGAAAAGCCTAAGAAGCCAGTCCCAGTTAAGCTGAATGTTTTGCATTAGAAAGAGAACTTCTCTTGATATTCAACTTTAGTCAGGATGCCAGGACCACATTCCTCACTGTTTCTACAGAAGGAAGTAACAAATAATACTGAACGCTTAGTCATCCAGCCCCAAATTGGAAGCATCTCACTTTTCCTCTGCCATATCCAAACTTGAGCTGGTGACCAGAGGCAATGCTGTTTTGGAGACAACAGTCACAACAAGCAGAACAGAGATACGCTGCCCAATTCCTATCAAGTTAACAGCCTAAAGGATTTGGGAAAATATTACCTCCCTACATTTTTATCATAAACTACCAAATGCAGGATACCTGAAGACCCAAAGCAATCTGGGCACTCCTCAGATTGTACAGAAACAGTCAACTTTCAAATATAATACTCGTGTGGCTCCTTATAACACTAGAGAGGCTGGAACACCTCACACAGAGAGACAGCACCTCTGCAGACGAAGATCAGAGAGGAGGCATAGCAACCAAAGATTAAGGAGTCGTGCTTATAGTTACAGCAGCAATGAAATGGCTTTGTAATGTGCCTAAAGATAAGATGAGGACACACAGAGAATTCATGGATAATCAGTGTTTCTACTGGACCAGAAATATGCTCAGAATGGCACAGGGGTGGGGGATTGGAAATCAACAATTTCTGAAAATGTTTCCTCCTGGCCAAGTGAAATGAGTCTAACCCTATAGCAGAAACCTAAAAATACTTCCCAGAAGGAGCATGGGATGGGTTACCTTGCCACTGGTGGATTCTGCTCCTCTACCATACGTATGTCCTTACTGGGCTGTGCCACCGTAGAGGGCTCCTCGCTGGGCTGTTCTGCCATGGAGCCATCTTCATTGGATTGTTCTTCATGCTTAATTGCTTTAAGTTTCAGAAGAAGACAGAAAGGAGGTATTTAATTTTTCGAAGTAGTAGAAGCTTTTTTAAAGGTAAAGATTTTAATAGAAAGAAGTCCAATTTGAAAAAAACATATTTTCCAAAAAAGGAAAATAACCAATAACCCACTTACAAAAAACCTTAATCTGCAAGCCATCAACTGACAAGTATTTGCCAGACAACTATGCAACCCTCCTATACTACCGTAGACTATATTAACTTAACTATAAAATGTTATCGAGGAAAGAATAGCTCTAGCATGGGAAGAAAACTCCAAATGCCAGAAAACATGTTTCATACCAATATTAGCATCCACATCAGAGAGCCTAGGATAACCAGGGTTGGTGGTTGCTGGCTGTAGAGGCTCTTTGTCTACTTCATATGGCACAGTATGTTCCTCAACATCCTGGCTCTGGGAGAGTTCCAGAACCCCAAAGCCCAACTGTGATGAGGCAGGATCTAGGAACAAAGCCCAACAAATTAAGTATTATACTACAATATCATGCACTAGGCAAGGTGCCGTCCCTAGCAAAACAAGGTCCTGTTAAGTCCTTCACATCAAAGCCCTGCCCCCCCCCCAGTTTTTCAAAATAAAATTAAGAATAAAGCACTAAATGGAAAGGTAAAAATGTGTAATGAAGCAAAAATTGCCTATTATAAAAGCTCACAAGCACCAAATATGGTAGACTATGTCTACTTTCTGAAGATATATACAAACCATGCCTGTGCACTCAACAATTCGATGTACTCCCAACCCCACAAAGCATACATCCCAAAAGTATTTGATTACAAAAGGAGAAAGAGATGACACGCATGTGCCCCAAGAGTGATTAGGGGGAAGAGTCAATATGATCTGCTAATTTCTGCACACCAAATGAGGTGAGATATCTTAGGTTACTAGCACATTTCTTAATGACTATGCTCAGTTTTGTGACAAATCTATAACCTGATAAAAAGGAGAAATGTCCTATCTATCTGCTCACATTAAAAGGATTTAGAACAATCTACTATTCTGGAAAAGGCATAGAGCTACCTTCAGCACCAAGGGAGTGTGTGGCATTATCTGGAGTATCTTCTTCCTTTTCTCCTTTCTCCTTGTCTTCTACCTCTTCTTCATTCTCTTCCCCCTCAGGAGGAGCAGGTACAAATGACAGTCCCAAAACGCTACAGAGCAGAAAGACACAATCATGTGTTCCCAGATAGGTTGGGACACTTTGTTCAAAACACTCTTTGAATTTTACTGTGACTCCCCACACACCAACTACCTTTAAGCGAATTTGAAAAAGTAAAAATCCTCACCCCAGTAGTGCTTCTTTTCTACAGACAAGCACCAAAAAGGTTCACAACTCAAAAACAGTGTACAAAATTTAAGTAATACAATTATTAAACAGAGAAAAAGAACAAAATACTTGAGTTTTATCTTTCTCTGAAAAGATATGAGAAGGGATAGAAAAATCTTGCCCTCAAGAGAATTACTGACAAGAGACAAGAGAAGATGTGCATCAGATGTGCAGGGAAAGGGTTCAAAAACACATCCATTAAAGCAAACACAGTTCACAAAAATACTATACCAAAAAATCTTAGAATACAAACATAGAACCAGAGTATCTAAATAAAACACAGGTAAGAAGCCTATGTATTTTTTAAAAGATTACATCACAGGTCAAAAAACATAAACAAAAGTGAGGTCCTGTATGTAAGGGTAGCTCAGTAAGTTGGAGCATCATCCCTATATGCCACGGTTGCAGGTTCAATTCTTGATCAGGGCACATCCAAAGGTCAACCAATGAATGCATAAATAAATGGAACAACAAATTAATGTTCCTCTCTCTGTTCCTTCCTCTCTAAAATCAATAAATAGCTCTGACTGGTGTGGCTCAGTGGATTGGGTGTCATCCCACAAACCAAGAGGTCACCTGTTCAATTCCAGTCAGGACACATGCCTGGGTCGCGGACCAGGTCCCCGGCTGGGGGCAGGTAAGAGGCAACTGATCAATGTTTCCCTCACATATCGATGTTCCTCTCCCTCTTCCTCCCTCCCTCCCCCTCTCTCTAAAAAATAAATTAATTCTTCTTAAAAATAAATAAATAAAATGGTATAGAACATTGTATAGAGTTAGCCCTTTGCATCCATGGATCTCCAATCATGGGTCAAAAATACCGTTTTCCACCTGCAGTTGGTTGAATCCGCACATGCGAAACTGAAGGATAGGAAAAACTGACTATATTTACTGGAAAAAAACTGCATATAAGTGGACATACATACATATTTCAAACCCATGTTGTTCAAGAGCCAAGTATAGAACATTACCTACACAACTAGGAGGACCAGAGGCATGCACGACCTTGGGAAATGTAGGAGAAGAAACCACAAGAGCAAGTATGACAAAAAGTAGAAAAACAATGAAAGACAGCACAAATCACCCATCTTGGATCTTCACCAGTCTCTTTTGGTGGTTTTTCTTCACGTCCCTGACCTCTAAATGCTAACACCCAGTGAGTCTCTGGACCTCTCTGCTCCACCTACACGCACCACGCACCTGCTTAGTGATCGTATTCAGACTCATGGCTCTGGATATTATCCATGTGCTTATGACTCTGCAATTTAAATCTCCAGCTTACACCTTCCCCTTGAGCTCCAGACTTGTGCATCGCCAACTGCCTCCAACTGGCAACTGAAAAGGCAGCTCACCCTGGCCAGTGTGGCCCAGTGGGTTGCAGCATCATCTCGTACACTGGAAAGTTGCAGGTTCAAAAATGTCCTCAAGTGAGGAAGGAAGGCAGGGAGGGAGGGAGGAAGAGAGGGAGGGCCAGCTCAACTTTAATTTGTTTAAAATCAACCTCCTGCAGTCCATCTCAATTAACAACTCCATTCTCCTACTTCTCAAACGCCAAACATAGCATCATTGCTACTCCTTCTTCACTCTCATATTCAATGTCTTTGAATTCTGCTTTCAAAAACCTAGAATCTCACTGCTCTTCCATCCATTTCTGTCTCACCACTGTCATATTTTGACTAAATTATTTCAATAGTCTCCTAGTTGGTCTTCCTGCCTCTGTCTTTGCTCCCGCTTCAGCCTATTCTTTTTATTACTATTATTTTATTGAAATAGCTTCTTTTATTTTCATTTTCCCAGCTTTACTGAGGTATAATCAACAAATAAAATTTGTACACCCTTCAGACTATTCTTGATCCAGCAGCCAGAGTGATCCTGTTAAAGTCCAAGTCAGATCATGTCAATCCTCTGCTCAAAATCCTTATATGCCTTCCGATCTCACTAAGAGTACCAGCCAAATTCTGCAGAGTGCCCATAAGATTTTATATATTCTAGACCCCCTTTTACTTCAGACTCCTTCTTCCACTCCTCTTTGCCACAGCTCAAATGCCAAACACGCTCATGCCTCAGGGCTTTTCCACTTGCTGTTCTCTATGCATCAACTGCACTTATTCCAGATAACAACAGAGATCAATTAATCACTTAAGATTTTTAATCACATGTCACAACAGCGAAGCATTCCCTAAATCATTCTATCCAAACTTGCCACTCCCGTGACGTTTCCTATCCTCTTCGGCTTTGTTTTTCTCTTCAGCCCTGCGAATGTCTAACATGCTGTATCTTTTACTTATTTACCTTGTGTTGCTCTGTCCCATAACAAGATGTAAACTACATTAGGGTCTAGGATTTTTATCTCTTCCAATCACTTTGTATCACCAAAATTCAATAGTGCTTGACATATATAAAATACTCAATAACTATTTGTAGAATAACTAAGTAAATCAAAAGAGGCTTTATCCTGAAAAAATTTTTAAACCTAAAGTTATTCCATAATAAAATACTTATTAGAAATTTAAAAATGATCCAAAGAGGCTTGATTATAGACAAAAAATAGTACTGATGTTAAACTTTTCCCCACTGTCTAAAGCTGATGGAAGAAAACAAAGGTTTAAATATATTATATGACGTACAAAAGCAGCCAATAAAATAATTAAAATAATTATCACAAAAATTGGGAGAGTACTGTTGTGAGTAAATCCTCATCTTCGATTACAGAACTCAATTGTCTTAATCTGATAAAATAAGAAATGACAGTATAATAGTATTACTTAGTTTTATAATAGTATTAAGAGATAGAAAGATAACCTCCCAAAGAAGTAAAAACCCGAACACTTAAACAGGGTTGCCTCTGTGAAAGGGGACCAAGGATGGAAAAGGACTCTTTTGCCTTTCATTATAAGTTCTTTTTAAAATAAACTATGTATTCATGTTATTCTGTTAAAAATATTTAACAGATCTCATCAAAATTAAAAACCTGTTCTGTGAGTGCTGGCAAGGTAGCTCAGTTGGTTAGGGCATTGTCCTGATATGCCAAGGTTGCAGGTTTGATCTCTGGTCAAGGCACATACAAGAAGCAACCAATGAGTGCATAAAGAAGTGAAACAAGTCATTGTCGATGTCTCTCTCTTTCTCTCACCCTCTCTCTCTCTCAAATCAATAATTTTTTTTAAAAACTCTGCTCTGTGGAAAACCCTCTAAAGATGATGAAAAGACAAGCTGCAGAAATGGTAGAAAAATATTTGCAAATTACATATCCTACAAAGGGCTAGTATCTAGAATATAGAAAAAACTTTCAAAACACAATAAAAACATCCAATCTAGTCCCTACATATAAGATAAACTCAATAAATGGACAATGATAAGAGAAAGTAAAAACTAAGTACTATTTAGGGTATGAATTAAGCATTATGGGACTAAAATTAGTGAGGTACTTTGGTTGGTGGAAAGCATGCCTAACCTTTTTGACAATATACCTAATATTGTTTGATATTTTTTTCCCACCAATAAATCGTTATCTATGTAAGAATGAGGAATGCTTATTTTGTTTCACATGCATAAAGATAGGCCACAGGTGTAAAAAATGTTATTACTACCACAAAAGATATTCCAGCTATCCGCACTAATACAAACCTCAAATCTTACTCCCTAATTCAAAAAAGTAAGATTAACCCCTTATCCTTGGGATGAGGCAAAGGTAGAGACAAAAGAACTGATCCATTTATAAATTTAAATAAACTCCTTCAAACATTAGTTTACCTGCTTGCCCTATTTGGCTGAGGTAACTGTTCAATGACCTGGCTGATGGAACCACAGGTATCCAGTTGAGAAGAATCCACAGAGTCTGAAAAACACAATTGGATATTAGCACAAAAGGCACTTCACTAAACTTTAATACAAATTCAGGAATGCAGACCATGCAAACCTAATCAGATACATTACAGAAAACCAACCTTTTCAGGGCCTACAGGTACCAGATATTGTGCTAGACTTGCTTACACACATTCACAACCACGTGTTTAAATCCACCCAGCTCTAACAAGTGCACACCTGAGGAAGGGGGTTGGTAGCTCTAAACACCTCACCTGCAGCTTTACTTTCTTTCAGATGTTCATTGAACCCACTATTACTGTCTCCTTGTTCTCCAGTTGGTTGTGCAGGATTGGACACAACATCCTAGAAAATATACATACATAATATCACTACTACATACAAAATAATTCAGAATGAGACATACGTGTTTGTGAACACAGCTGATTTCATTTTCCCAACTAACTGTATCCAAAAGACCGTGACCTCCTAAGTACGTTTGTTTGCTGGTTGGTCTAGATTAGGAAAAAACAAAATTTGTTCAATCATTTCCAAACAAGATATCACTCACCAACACAGGGTTCTCTTTGTGTGTCTGTAAATTAGGGAGGTGTCGAGCTAGCATACTGAAGTGAGAACCAGAATCATCTTCTAGAACCTGGCTTTCAGGCTGAGAATCTTCAATTATCAGGCAAGGAGTATCTTGCTGAGAGAAATCCGAATCCAACTGACTTCCAGTAGGGTCCATCTGCTCCCCTGGAATGGAATAACAAAAGATCAGTTCTGTGTAACCTACTAGCCTTCCTCACGCAGTTTGAGCTTAAATAATGAGGCGGGAAGTACAGGAGCTGGGAAGGGGGACCACTCTAGTGCTCTTTCAATTAAAACATTCCTGTATTTACGATCTTGCAAAGCTCTTTCCTATCATACCTCCCAAGACCCGATCCCTCAATATTTACAATCAGTCTGCCTATCCTTCTCTCCCTCTCCTTTTCCATTACCTTCCCGTTGACACCCTTTCCCCTCCTTCCTAACCTCTTCTCTTCCCGCCCCTTTTCCATCCCCCACAACTCTCCCTACGTCCTTCTGGTGACTGCACCACCCCAAAAGGCTGCTTTGCAATCTCTGTTTGCCAGAACCCCCACAGCCCTTCACGCTTCCTCACGACCACTCAGCCTTCCTAGCTAATGCTTCCCCACCCCCTCCTCAGGGCCCTCCAACCCTTTCCCAGTTACCGCCGCCATGCTTGCCACCCCGCCCCCTCCGGTCAGCCATTCCTTCAGACCCAAACCCCAAGCCTATAGAGCTGACCGCGCCCCCATTTTTCTCCAAATAGTACCAGGCATCCCGGCGGGAGGTCCCTCGCGCTCGAGTTAGAGATCTCTGCACGCTCCCCAGGTCCCTCCAGCTCTATCCCCAGATGGACACTGTCGCCACCGCCGCCACCGGCCTCGAACTCCTCCTGTTCCCGCGCGTCACGCAGTATTGGCTCGCCCATTCGCTGCTGCTGCCTGCCACTCAAAAACTCCTGTAGATGATTGGTGACTGAGGCACAGTGCCCCGCCCCACGTAAGAAAAAGGAACACGGCGGCGTGTTTCCATGACAGCATGGACGTTGCTGGCCCTCCCCCTTGTAGAGCCCTAGAATGACAGTATCCTTGAACCAAGGGACCTTGAGAGGGAGTAAAATATATTCCCTAGCCTCCAGGATAATTGCTTGCACCACTACTCAGATAAGAAAAAAGGCCTGATTTTATCGTTTATGCACTTAATGCCCCTTCTCTCACCCTCTTCAGTGGAAAAGGAGAGGGTTTCCCAGCTTTCTAATAAAAGGGCAAAGAAGAGGATCCAGGGAGGCTAGGACTTTAGAGCTGATGAAACTGGAGAGAGAAGACTCTCTGAAGTTTACCTGTGTCACTCAGGATCCCTTCTGTGGGCCTCTACCTGAATTCAAGAACCTCACGTTACATCTCCGCCAGTACTTTCTCCTCCGCCCCTTACATCTTCTGAGGACCCCAGTAACCATATATTTTTTTTTTCCATCGCCCTTTTTTGTCTGGAACTTAGTTCAAGCTTCACATTTGCTTATGCTTGCCCTATCTTTTGTAGAATTCTAGTCTATGGAGACTATAGTCTCAGACATTTTTTGCACCTGCTGTTGCGAGAATTGAGCATAGTGACTCTCAGACTGTGGTGAAGAGAACAGCTGCTGCCCCTTTAACTAGATGACCTCAAAGATCCCTCCAAGTCCTGAGAGTCTATTACCCTAATTATGGTGCCAGGGTCTTACAGAAGGTGTGGTAGCTGTGACTTGTATTAATGAACTAGGCCCCATAAGGAATATGTATTTTTGTTGGTTTTGGTTTGTTTTTTTAAGTGGTTGGATCTGGGATGGATTTCTATCCAGAGCAGTTGTCAATAAGAAAAGCACCTAGCACACTGCTAAGCATATTCGTAGTAGGCATTCAATAGGCGGTGGTTTTCTCTCTCTACTCCAAGTCCAGAATGAGCTAGGCATAGCCCAATCATGATTCTCCCATCCTATAAAGTCCAATCAGCATTCAAGATAAGCTAAGCTAAAGTGGAGCTTCCTACCAACCAATCTTCTCCCTGCTGTTATAAATTACAGTGATCATATTTGCCAAACCAGAAATCAAAGGATGCCATCTGAATATGTTACTTATATTTACTTCAAAAGACAGAATCCTTGAAATAAAACTTTCCTGAAAAACCTAGAGTATATTGGTGAAATAACTAGAATATAATTAGGGTCCCCAGAATGTTTTATGAGTGGAACAAAAATGGAATGGAACACACAGAGACTCATGCACCTTCCTCATCTTGAAGTTTATAATTTATAATTGACACCTCTTCCTCCACTCCTAATGCTGCAGAAGATAGGTGACCAAACAAATTTAATCCTAAAAGTGCCAGGTCTGGTTACTATTAACTAACTTCACTAGGCAGACAAAGTGAACTCAACTGCTCAATTTGAGAGGGCACAAACAACTGGCTTCTGTTTAGGGGGCAAATCCTGACCTTGATTCCCATAAAAATCCCTCAAAAGTCACTATATTTTTGCTCTCCTCTGCCCTGCTGTTGCATTTCCTCTCCCCAAACAAGGCATAAATAAATAGGACTTCCTGATTAATTGACAAAAAACTATGTTTGTCAAAACTCATAACTATACACTAAAAAGGATAAATTAAACCTCAATAAACAAAAATAAATAGCTAAATAAAGAAATGAGCCTGAGCCACTCCCACTACTGAATAAAACAAGAGCCTTAGAAAACTGTGAAGAGAAATTGCAAATTGCTTGTTAGGTAGTATGACAATTAATCATTAAATTACCATTACAGATCAGAAAATGCAGCCAGATGGTTGCCCATTGAGGCTGCAACTGATTGCAGTTACACGAGCTAATGGCCTCTATTGACTCTTAAGACTGCAAAGAACCATCAGCACATCTACCTATCCATAGGTGCATCTTCATCTAAGACACCTCAGACAAAGAAATCTAATCTACCTCTAAAGTACCCCCAGACAAGAAAATGCCATCAGACCCTGTGTTAACCCATTTTAAAGTTTAAAAACCTCATTGTCAGAAATTTTTCTTCTAATCAGCTAACTTAAAACCTTTATTCTACATGGATATAACCAAGGGGAAGGGTGGGAGCAAGGGAGGGAGGTGGGATTGGCTGGAGTGGGGAGGAGGAGTGGGATGGGGGGGAAATGCAGACAACTGTAAATGAACAACAATAAAGTAATAAAAAAATAAATAAATAAAAACCTTTATTCTAGAGCTTAAAGACATTTTCTCTCCCATTGTCTTTAATTCCCATAAGGCCAGGATCATCTCATCTGGTCAATAATTCCATAACATATTTCAGCCAATCAAACAGCAAACATAAATGCTATCTAATTAGTCTTTTTCTGAGGTGTCCTCACAGACTTCTCTAACCACAGTTTAATTCTACCTCACAGAAACTATTCATCAACGTGTAAATTTGCTTCATGGTTTCCTGGAAACTGGTAGTTTGGGAACTCAGTGGCAGAAAACTTTACTGAGGATATCACAAGCACTAAATTTAATGATAAGCTATTATATATCCTTTTTTTAAAGTACTACATGCTGACTTATATTTAACATACAATTGATTCTGATCTTGTCTTGCATTTGGACCTATACAATCATGTCCAGTCATATACCAATGATATAATTAATAACATGTATTAAAGTTTTGTTATGTGATAGGTATTGTGCTCTGCTTTATTTTTTTTATTGTTGTTCTATTATAGTTGTCCCAATTTTTCCCCCATTGCTCTCCACTGCCCTGCCCACCCCTGCCCCTGCTTCAACAGTCAGTCCCCACCCTGTTGTCCATGTTCATGGGTCATTTATACATGTTCCTTGACAAGACCCTTCCCCTTCTTTCCTCCCTTATCTCCCTTCTCCCACCCCTCTGGTCACTGTCAGTCTGTTCCTTGTTTCTATGCCTCTTGTTCTGTTTTGCTCTTTTGTTTATTTTGTTCATTACGTCCCTCTTATAGGTGAGATCAAATGGTATTTGTCTTTCGCTGCCTGGTTTATTTCTCTTAGCATAATGCTCTCCTGTTCCATCCATGCTGTGGCAAAAGGTAGGAGTTCCTTCTTTCTCTCTGCTGTGTAGTATTCCATTGTGTAAATGTACCACAGTTTTTTGATCCACTCATTTACTGATGGGCGCTTAGGCTGTTTCCAGCACTTGGCTATTGTAAATAACACTGCTATGAACATAGGGGTGCATAGGTTCTTTTGAATTAGTGATTCAGGATTCTTAGTGAATAATCCCAGCAGTGAAACCACTGGATCAAAAGGCAGTTCCATTTTTAGTTTTCTGAGGAAATTCCATACTGGTTTCTACAGTGGCTGCACCAGTCTACATTCCCACCAACAGTGCACTGGGGTTCCCTTTTCTCCACAACCTTGCCAGAACTTGTTGTTTGTTGATTTATTAATGATGGCCATTCTGACCAGTGTGAGGTAATACCTCATTGTGGTTTTAATTTGCATTTCTCTGATGGCTAGTGATATTGAGCACACTTTCATATGTCCATGGACCCTCTGTATGTCCTCCTTGGAGAAACGTCTGTGCAGGTCCTTTGCCCATTTTTTAATTGGATTATTTGTCTTCCTGGTGTTGAGTCATATGAGTTCTTTATATATTTTGTAGTTCAAACCCTTGTCCAAGGTATCATTGGCAGGAACCAACCCATACAGCTGGTTCCCCTTTCATTTTGATGATGTTTTCTTTAGCCGTGCAGAAGCTTTTTAATTTGATGTAGTCCAAGTTGTTTATTCCTTCCTTTATTTCCCTTGCCCTAGGAGATATATTGGCAAAAATATTGCTGTGTGGGATGTCTGAAATTTTACTGCCTATGTTTTCCTCTAGGACTTTTATGGTGTCACAGCTTATAATTAAGTCTTTTATTCATCTTGAGTTTATTCTGGTGTATTGTATAAATTGGTGGTCTAGTTTCATTTTTTTTTGCATGTACCTGTCCAGATAGCCCAATACCATTTATTGAAGAGGCTATTTTTACTCCATTTTATGCTCCTGCCCCATTTGTCAAATATTAATTGACCATAGAGACATGGGTTTATTTCTGGGCTGTCTATTCTGTTCCATTGGTCTATGTGTCTGTTCTTATGCCAGTACCAGACTGTTGTGATTACAGTGTCCTTATAATATACAGGGTCTGGCAAAAGTAATGCCTGCTTGAGCGTGGTTGGTAGGGTACATGAATCCTGTATAAGATGGACAGCAATTTGAACATTTCACCTAAAAAGTCATATGGTGTGCTTGAGTGTGATATTGTTATGTTACAGAATTACACGCTTATGATTTTGTGATAAAATATTTTGTAATAAAAAAGGGGTGTACCCTGGCTGGTGTGGCTCAGTGGATTGAGCTCCAGACTGTGAACCAAAGGGTTGTGGTTTGATTCCCAGTCAAGGCACATGCTTGAGTTGAAGGCCAGGTCCCCAGTAGGGGGCATGTGAGAGGCAACCACACATTGATGTTTCTCTCCCTCTCTTTCTCCCTCCCTTCCCCTAAAAATAAATAAATAAAATCTTTTTTTAAAAAAGGGGTGTTATTGTGTTGGACTCTGTAGTTTGATATCAGGTATTGTGATCCCTCCTACTTTGTTCTTCTTTCTCAAGTTTACTGAGCCTATCTGGGGTTGATTTTGTTCCATATAGATTTTTGATATATTTGTTCTAAACCTGTGAAATATGTCATTGCTATTTTAATAGGGATTGCATTGAATCTATAGATTGCTTTGGGTAGTAAGGACACTTTAATGATGTTCATTCTTCCAATCCATGAATATGGTATATGCTTCCATTTATTTGTGTCTTCCTTAATTTCTCTCTTCAGCGTTCTATAGTTTTCCAAGTACAGGTCTTCTACCTCCTTCGTTAAGTTTACTCCTAGGTACTTTATTTTTCTTGTTGCATAATAAATGGGATTTTTTTTTTCTGGTTTCTGTTTCAGATATTTCATTGTTGTGTACAAAAATGCCTTCTATTTCTGAATGTCGACTTTGTATCCTGCTGTTTTGCCAAATTAATTATTAGGTTGAGTAGTTTTTTGGTGGTGCCTATAGGGTTTTCTATGTACACTATCATTTCATCTGCACATAATGACAATTTTACTTCCTCTTTTCCAATTTGGATGTCTTTTATTTCTTTTCTTTGTCTGATCACTGTGGCTAGAACTCCAAAACTGTGTTGAATAAAAGGGTGAAAGAGGACACCCCTGTGTTGTTCCTGACCTTAGGGGGAAAGCTTTTAGTTTTGCCCATTGAGTGTGATGTTGGCTGTAGGTTTCTCATACGTGGCCTTTGGTGTCGTGCTCTGTTGTACATTCATTAACTCACGAAAAAGCCTCATTAACACTTTCAGGGTTACAGATGTGGACACTAAGGCTTAGAGCAGTGACTTTCAACCACTGTGCTGTGGCAGGCACACTGTTGTGCCACAAGAATTTTTTCCAACATGCAATATCTGATTATTTAGTCAGGGGCACTGACCTCTTTTCACTTCGATTGTCAAATAAAAATATGACAGCCAAAGCAACAATAGCCATCTGCTGTGAGTGAGTCGAAACCATATCTTTTTTTGGCAGACTGGCAAAAACTATATTTTATGGGGGGCCACAGAATTTTAGTAATTAGTTTATGTGTGTCATGAGATGAAAATGTTGAAAACTGCTGGTTTAGAGAGATCGAATAATTTTTACAAAGTCTCGGAGCTGGCAGGAAAGAGAGTCAGAATTTGAACCCAGTCTGTCTAACTGCAGAGGTTCTATAAACTCATAATTGAAGAGGAGCAGTGACAAAGAAATGGCAAAGCAGTTGATACAAAACTATTTTTTTGGTTTAGAATGTATTTTTATTTGAATATTGAATGTGGGTGTCCCTAGTGGTCTAAGAATCCATAATAATTAAAATAAATATGAAGAAAACAGGAGAAACTATAAAGCTGTTAACTCCACCTCCTTATGAGCAAGTTAAGTCAACAAAGGCGTGATGATATAATTAAAATGTGAATGAAAGTTACTTAAGGTACCAGGGACCTGGCCCACAACCCAGGCACTGTCCTGACTGGGAAATGAACTGGTGACCTTTCGGTTCACAGGCCAGTGCTCAACCCACTGAGCCACACCAGCCAGGTGCAGGTTTGAACTCTTGATCTCCATTCAGGGCACATACAGGAAGCAACCAATGAATGTATAAGTGGAGCAGCAAATTGATGTTTCTCTCTCTCTCTCTCTCTAGGAATAAATTTAAAAGATTAGGAAAATAGCATAATGATCTTTAATAGACCCTTTCACCTATATCCACACATTGCTAACATTTTGCTGCGTTGTTCCTATTCATTTTTGTATGCATGGTAAAATGTATGTAACATGAAATATTCTACTTTAACCATTTTTAAGTGTATACTTCACCAGCATTAAATATGTTCACGTTGTTTTACCACCATCACCACCATGCATTTCCAGAACTTTTCATCTTCCCAAACTAAAGCTCTGTTCTCATTGTACAATGACTCCCCATTCCTTTCTCCCTCTAGCCCCTAGTAACCACCATTCTTTCTGTCTAGGTAACTCGTGGAAATGGGATCATACAATATTAGTTCTTTGTGTCTGGCTTATTATACTTAGCATAATGTCCTCAATGTGCATCCATGTTACAATTTTAATAGCATGTGTCTCGATTTCCTTCCTTTTTAAGGCTGAATAATATTCCATTGTATGTATATATTCCATTTCATGTATATATTCCAATATCATGAATAAGGATGATATTCCTCATCCTTATTCATTCTAACCCAATTTTCAAACCTTTACAGAGCTCCATGACTTTGCCACACCCAAATATATACAGGGCCCCGGAGGCAAGGTAGCAGAACCCCAAGGGAGCTGCCCCTTCCAGGTAGTTTAATTTTTTCAGTCAGTCAATCAGCTGTAGGCCCTCTTCTCAACCTGGGTCTCTCTCAAACACAAAATTTCTTGACAAACTCAAGTTCATTTACTACCTTCAATTCACTTATGTGAAAGGCACCATTCTGGCTCCATGGTGGTGGACAGGGGAACTAGGTACAAAAATAGTTAAGATCTAGTTCTTATCATCAGGGAACCTAACATTTTATGGAGGAGATGAAACAGGTACACAACTAACTATAATACAAGATATAATAAAAGTGCTGTAGAAGTTCAAAAGAGAAAGAAATCAAAAGAATTTTAGTCACGTGGTTAGAATGACTATTTATTGAGCAGTTACTATGTTCTACGCTGTTTACTCTTGCTCCCTCCTTGATCTCATCCAGTCTCATTGCTGTAACCACCACAAATATGCTAATGACCCCCAACTTTGTATCTCCAGCCCAAACCTCTCTATCAAATCCCAAACTCACATGTCTAACTGCAAACACTGGGATGTCCAATTGACATCTCAGATGCAACATACTGAAAACTGAACTCGTCTTTGCTACCAAATCTGCTCCATCTGCAGGCATCTCAGTTGATGGCAACTGCATCCTTCCTGTTGCTTATAATCAAAGGTTGAAGAAATTCTTAAAAAAAATAGAAAAATAGCCCATCTAATTCTCATCCAGTTCCAACAATTATCAACAAATGCCCAATCTTGTTTTGTCTATATTCCCAACCACTTCCCCCCAACTGATTATGTCTAAGCAAATCCCAAACGTCACATAATTTCCCCCATAAATACTTGTATTTGTTTCTAAAATACAGAGAATTTTTAAAACATAACATCATCAACACACCCAAAGAAAATTAACAGTAATTTCTGAATGGTATCAAATACATAGTATTCATATTACTCCAATTGTCTCATTATTTTTACTGTTTAGAATTCCAAACAAGCTTTACACATTACATTTGGATGATATTTATCTCAGGTTTCCTTAAATCTGTAAATTTTTCCTCTTTTTAATGTCCTGCAATTCATATATTTGTTGATGAAACCAGGTCATTGGTTCTGTAAAATTCCCAACATTATGGATTTTTCTACTGCATCCTGTCTTGTCATTTACTGTATTTCTTTGTCCTTTTTATTTCCTACAAATGGGCAGTTAGATATACTCATTCAGATTTATGTTCCTTTTTTCTTTTTCGGCAGAAACACATCATAAAGGATATCATATACTGCCTATTGTATCTCATCAGGAGACATATAGCATCTGGTTGAATATATTTTTGTTTTGTTACAATTGATTGTTATAATTTGTTGTTATAATTAATTGTTATAATTAATTTTTACTTGAAAGGTTAGCAATCATTGGTCATCACTACCTAGCTGCATTGTTTCACTCCAGGAAGCAAAATGGTGCTATTCTAATTTTAACAAAGTTTTCATTAATTAGCTGGAATTCTTCTATAAGAACTTTCCCTTCATCAAATATTTGATCACCTAAGGAAAGGCAGGAGAAATGTTTGATTGTTTCCCTCCGATTTAACCAGTTTTCCAAATAATGAGTGGAGGTTCTCTACGTAATAGAGAAGAACCTCTAAATAACGAGGTTCTCTAGCACACTCCGAAAATAACTAATGAGGTTTTTTGTTTCTAGCATCTGTAGGGACTCATGAATGTTAACATATCTGGTGTGCTTCAGTCCGTTGCAGTTGGTGTTAACTTCGAAATACACGTTTTCCCATCTTGGGACTGTGGAAGCCCCTTCAGATCAGCTTGCAAGTCCTGTTGACATGATTCCCGTAGGCCTTGACAGCTCCTTGCTTTCTAGCATAACAACCTGCTCCAGGCTCACCTTGTTCATTTCTTGCCCCAGACTTGGAATCTGATGCTTCTCTAAGAAGTCTTGGTTCAGTTTAGTAGTAAATGAAATTTAGAGACCGTAGTTTGGATGGTGAGAATTTTGGAATGCTCACTGCTGCTGCATTGGTCATTGTTTGGCTTCTTCCAATTAAATTTTAGGATTTTAGAAATTGTATCCACCTTTCTTCATTTTATATTTGTATCTTTCTTATAATCAACATCTTGATTTCTGATAACAATGACATAACTTATTTATTTGCTTTATTCTATTATATATGTAAAATGTTATTACCAATGTTATTACTAATAAGATGATGACTAATTAAAACAGTGTAACATTTCTTTGCAGGTGACTTTTTTCCCTTAGGGTATATCCCATTACAAATGTGCAGTGAGGACATATGCTACATCGTTGATAAATCTTGAGGACATTATGGTAAGTGAAATAAGCCAGTTACAAAAAAAATACTGTATGATTCTACTTATATGAGGTACTTAGAGTAGTCAAACCACAGAAACAGAAAGTAGAACTGCGGTTACCAGAAGCTGGGGCGTGGGGTGGGGAAGACATCCAGAGTTACTATTGAATAGAACGGCGTCTCAACTTTACAGGATGAAAAGAAGTATGCAAATGGGGGGTGGTGATGGCTGCATAACATCATGAATGTATTTAGTACCACTGAATTGTACACTTAAAATGGAATCATATAGTATGTGCTGTTTATTTTTTAAAAATTGTATTTACTTATTTTTAGAGAGAGGGGAAAGGAGGGAGAAAAAGAGAGAGAGAAACATCAATGGGTGGTTGCCTCTCACAGGCCCCTACTGGGGACGTGGCCTGCAACTCAGGCATGTGCCCTGACTGGGAAGTGAACTGGCGACCCTTTGACTCACAGGCCGGCACTCAACCACTGAGCCACACCTGCCAGGACTAGCATGTACTCTTTTGTGTCCACTTTCTTTTGTTTAACATAACCTTTTTGAGATTTATTCATGTTGTTGCATGCACCAGTAGTTAATTCTTTTTTATTGCCCAGTTGTATTTTATTGAATACATATTCCACAAATTGTTTTGTGGATGGTAAGTGATACTACACTGTGGTTTTAATTTGCATTTTCCTAGGACTAATGATGTTGAATGCTTTTTCATATACTTATTGGCCATTTGTATATCTTCTCTTATTAAAATCCATTCAAACTGGTCACTTTATAATTGGATTCTCTTTTTTTATTGGTTTATAGATTTTTAAAAATATATTCTGGATCAAGTAATTTGTCAGGTTGGTCATTTTAATTTTGTTTTACACTTATGTAAAACAGTTATATGATTCCAAAGTCAAATTTACAAAATAAGATACATTCCAAAAAATCCACATTCCAGCCTTGGCTGCCTTACAATTTGTCTTTTCTCTTTTCCTGCAGGTAACATTTTTTTTTCCTTTTAAGTTGTTGGCTTATCTTTGGATCATTATTTACTCGCTCTCTCTCATTCTTCACTTGATAAAGCAGGTAACCAGGCTGGCTCTACCTCTAAAACACTGTGTGCCTGGAGTCCCACTGATTCTCATCATCTCCACTGACATCACTCTGGTCTGGCTACGTCGTTGCTCACCCAGATTACTGCCGATTCCCTGACTTGCTTCCTGCCTTAATCCTTACAGCCTCTGCAGTATCGTCTCAATGTAGCAGCCAAAGTGACCCTGTAAAATCTAAGTCAAACCGTACCTCCTCTGTTCAAAAGCCTGTGTATGTTTCCCATTTCTCTCAGAGTAAAAACCAAAGTCCTATAAATGCCTGCAAGACCCTATGTGATCTGGGCCCTATTATCTTTCTGATCTCCTCTCCTATTCCTCTTCGTCTAACTCCTCTGCTCCAGGCATGAGGGGTTCCAACTATTCCTCGAACGTACCAGGCATACTGCTACCTTCGGGACTTTACACTTGCTATCCTCTCTGCCTATAAAACTCCTCTGCAAATACTCAAACGGCTAACTCCCTTACTTCCTTCAGATCAGCTCGAGTCTCATTTCTCATTAAGGCCCTGACCAGCCCATTTAAAATCGCAACCTTTCCTGCCCCTTCTCCATCTCCCCCGTCATCGCACCTCCCATTAGCACTCTCGGTCACTTGTGTCCTGTTTTTTTTGCCACTATGCTCTAATCACTTTCTGACATATTATGTAATTTACCTATTTATTGTATCTTGTGTGTTCCATTTGCTGATACACAATAAGCACTCCATAAATATCGACTGACTAAATAAATGAATTCCAGGCAGTTCTAAGCATAGTTAAGAGATTATCCAACTTAACTCTCAAAATAACCCTATAAGGTGCTATCGTTATCATTTTATAGGTGAGGAAACTAAAGCACAGGAAGGATAAGCAACTTGCCCAAGTTCACGCAGTTGGCAAGTGCGAAGTCAGTTTCACAGCCAAACCCTAACTTCCACCTCACAGGAAGATGGAATGGACAAAGGGAAATGGTACCCATGAATGTTTTTCACTTTTGGTAATCATTTTCTTAAAAAGAAGAATGTGGGGAGGGAAGAAGGATAGAAAGAAAAATTTCCCTTGCAATGCTCTGCAGGAAGAGGGTAAATCTAGTGCCTTTGCTCTTCCCATTACTTACTGTGAACAAATAATTAGGAAAACTACCCAACAAATATTTACTGTGGGCCTCCTCTGTGTGCCAGACATAGTAATAACTGCAGACTTCTCCCCATCTCAACATTTTTGGAGATTATTTTACTCAGTGCCTTTTTAGAGGTTATTTCACTCTGTGTCTCCGCAAATAAACCAACTGTTCCTGCTAAGAGGTGACCCTATGGCTGCTGGTATACATTATGATCATAGTATTTTGCCCAAAACCCAAGGATAAGCCTCTGACACAGCAATCCTGTAATTCAATACTCCTCTCTCTGTGTAAAGAATGCTTTATAAGCAGAACTGAGTACAGGGTGGGAATCTGAGCTGCGTGCTCAGATATTTTGATTGATAAAACGATGCAATCCAGCAGAGCAGGCTGGAATTCTACCAAACCAGCTCTGATCCTCAGAAAAACTAAAGGCATTCATTGGTCTAGAAGTAAGGGAGGGGCCAATCTATTTTTTGATGAATTATCAGAGTTGGTTTAAGTCCTATGGAGACCCTAAGCATTGAAAGGATTACGGTGCCTTCCTCTCCCCCACACACATAATTACAAGATGAGTGTAATTAACTTCAATAAAGTTCTGATTTTCTCATGAGAACCACTTCAATTATTTAATTTAAATGCCAAATATGAGCCAATATTATTCCCTGAAAAAAATTAGAGATGCCCCTCATACTTTGATATATGTCATTATATTAGTTTCACATGTACAACATAGCAATTCCGTATTTACATACACGACAAAGTGACCACCGCAACATGTCGTTACCACCCATCACCATACAATTCACCCATTTTGCCTCCCCCTCCCAACTCCCTTTCTCTTTGATAACCATCAGTCTATTCTCTGCATCTATGAATTTGTTTTGCTCATTTATTTTTTTATTCCATTTGTAAGTGAAATCATACAGTATTTGTCCTTCTCTGACTTATTTCACTTAAGTATAATACCCTCTAGGTCTATCCATGTTGTCACAAACGGTAAGATTTCTTTTCTAAAAAAGATTTTTTTTTTTAGAGAGAGGGGAAGGGAGGGAGAAAGAGAGGGAGAGAAACATGGATGTGCGAGAGATACATCGATAAGTTGCCTCTCACACACCCCCAACTGGGGACCCAGCCCACAACCCAGACTTGTGTCCTGACTGGAAATCAAACCAGCGACCCTTCGGTTCACAGGCCAGCACTCAGTACACTGAGCCACACCATCCAAGGCTCGTTTTGTTTGTTTGTTTGTTTGTTTTTTACTGTTGAGTAACATTCCATTGCACAGACAGCATACTCACAACGATAAACCTACTTTCGCCCCATCCTCTATGTACCACATCTTCTTTATCCACTTATCTATCAATGGACTCTTAGGTTGTTTCCCCATCTCAGCTATTATAAGTAATGCTGCAATGAACATAGCGATGCACATATCTTTTCAAACTGGCGTTTCCACTTTCTTTGGATAAATCTCCAAAAGTGTAATAACTGGATCATACAGTAGTTCTATTTTTAGTTTTTTGAGGAACCTTCATACAATTCATGTTCCCACCAACAGTGCACCAGTGTTCTCTTTTCTCTGCATCCACTTGTTATTCGCTCTCCTACTTTATTGAGATGTGCATAATTTACCTACTGGGTAATTTATCACTGTTTATTATGAACTGATGAAGGTCTGGGGGCCAAGAATCATCTAACTAGCTTAAACTTAGCTAAGACTACAATTACCTTTCATACCATTGAAGATTTATACTATCTTCTTCCTTGTGCCCACTCCATCGCGCACGCAAGGGACGAGCTATGACAGTGCCTTCCTTGTGTACCTCCTCTCACCTCCTACGCTGGTGGATCCTTAGAGACCCCTTCCACAACTCAAGGATCCTTCTTCACAAAGTTTGAAAAGCATTGGTTGTAACCACTGTATTTGTCAATGATGCATGACAAGAGTACAGAAAAAATATATAGAATAGGAGCATCCCCAAAAGGTCAAACCTGAGCTGTCTAGGGGTCAACAGTTAAATGAAACACTACAGTGGGCTCTATAACCACTACACAACTACTGCATGTGCTTCGCAGAACGCCTATCACGGGTCCTCACTAACCCCCTCGTGTGGGCCCTTGAATGATATCCTTTTGCTAGTAAGTTCCTGCCACAGCACACTATTCCTAAACAAATATAAGTTTTCATATACTTTGTAATTCATATGTAAATGTACTTCTTTAATGTTTTTACTCAGCTCTCTATGCCTTATATACATGTGCATCAGTATTTTCTGTCCTTGGTTGTAAAATTTTGGAGCATAGAGGCTAGCACTCCAGTTTTCTTAATAGAGCACTTTGTTCAGTGCTTTGTGCCATTTGACACTTGAAAATATATATTTTTTAATTTTAAAACTGATTTGAGAGAGGAAGGGGGAGAGAGAGAGAGAAAAACATTAATTTGTTGTTCCACTTATTTATGTATTCATTGGTTGATTCTTGCATGTGCCCTGACCAGGGATCAAACCCACTCTTTGGCATGTCAGGACGATGCTCTGACCAACTCAGCCATCCGGTCAGGGAGAAAATATTTTCTGATAACATGATGATGATACTGGCATCACTGCCAAGTAGCTGAGATACTGTTAACCAGGAAAGAGTGGGGCGAATTAAGAAATACCTGTAGCCAATCTTTCTATGACACTATCTGCCTTTGGCACAAAGAACCTGCTGAATGCTGATCCAGTATATCTATGTAGTTTTAGTACTATCATAGTTAAATTTGCAGCTCTAATTAATAAAACCCAGTTCTACCAGGGCCTGAGATCATAAGCCTGAATTTCTGCCCCGACCATCTGATCAGTGTGTGGTCCTTGCCTATACCATTCAGGTCTACTGTCTAACCTCTTTGTCAGACTTGATGAAAGCAGAGCTTGTGGTTACCTGCTGCTGACCCTTATACTGAGGCCTGGTGCTAGTTCAACGTCTCAGCTCTTCAGTTGCTATGGAAACTGTCCCCTTCATTTCCTTACTACCTATTTTGGCATTCTTTTCTGACGGCAGAAGGGAAGGTCTACACCTCTCGCCATATTCTTTGCCAGAATGGAATCTTCAAATGGTGAGGCAGAGGTGTAGCAAAACATTTTCTCCTGTGTCACACAGTGTGTGGCACCCCCACCATCTGATATTCTGCCAGTACTCACCCCTCTCTGCTACACAAAGGGTTGTCAAGGCCATGTCCAATTTCTTTTTGAGATGTAACTGATACATAATATTATGTAAGTCTCATGTAGGACCATGTCCAAACTGATTGCAGAATGTGCTGGCTATTTTGCTACAACACATGCTCCATGATAGGGCAGAGGATTGCTGTGAGGTACTTAACATGCAGACATTGTCCAATCCTCCTCAGGGCCCCCAGAGAAAAAGTGGATCAGAACAAACATGCTCTCAGGCAGCCTTTGCTGGATCGGGTAATGTGCTGCTTTCCACCAGATACCATCTCCCAAATGTAAGGCAAATGGGATCCAAAAAAGTGCTGCCGGAGTCCTAGGGTGAAAGACAGGCTGGCTCTCTGTCTGATGCTTACATGTACAGAATGATTAATGTCCTGGGTAAAAGAACTAAAGTGCAGAGGAGGTGGTGGGGACACACTGAGGAATGTGTGAGGGTAGACTTACAGCACACATCATTTTTACAAGGATGTTCCAGTCAGACATAAAACAGTGGCAGCCTCCTTAGTCCTTTTCCCCAAAACCTGGTTCTTTGGTTTTGGAAGGCTCAACCTCTTCCTTGGTTCAAATATTGCCCCTTCAGTCTTAAAAATTCCCTGGGGGAAGTAATAACACAGTCCCCAAAGGTTACTCAAGTCACTGTGTCACACACATCGCCTGTAGTTGGGAGTCCTTCCTGGGTTTTACTCATCCCCCTTGCTGCAGTCTGAGTTCACTGCACCCCAGTCTTGCACTCAGCACAGATGGAGTCCAGCCAACCGCTACCTTCGGAATAACAACTCACCAGGGACTCAGGGCCGGAAGGTCATTCTGTCCCTCCAATACTGCGCAGCCTTCCAGAGCAATCCCAGGGGCTAGGGCAATGAGGACACGGAAACCGAGGATGGAGTCTAAGACCCTGGCAGGCAGAGACAAAAAAAAAAGCGCCAGACAGACAAAGATAACACAGACACAATGACACAGGTGGAGACAACCATACAAAACTGAGACAGACTGGGACAAGATGGCTCCCTCAGTTCGGGCGAGGCTGCGGAATTGCCAGATAGTACTTATCGGGGAAACATTCTAACTAGAAGGTCGTTCCGTCGCCCAAGCAATCGACTCGCCCCTCCACCGGGCCCCTCAAAATCCCCACCCCTGCGGGAGTCGGAGTGGGAGCTCCTGGAGGAGAACCAGTCGGCGGGGAAGGGGGCGGCCACCTCCAGCCCCCAGCAGAGCGCGACCGCAGTGGCTGGAGTCCCCGCCGCAGCCCGGCCCCTGCGGCGCCAGTGCTCCGCCTCCTGCCAGGCAACAGCCAATGAGTGGCTCCTGCCGCCGGCCTTTAAGAGCGGCGCGCACTCTCCCTGCAGCGGACGCAGCCGGCCTAGCATGCCAACGGAGTTTCCATGGAGACCGAGGCTGGGCCCTGGTGGCCACGCGGCGTTACCATGGAGACAAGTCCCGGGCTGGGGCTCCCAAGCCTGGGCTCGCCGCTGTCTCAAAACCCCACGGAGCCGCTGTGCGATGTCAGAGCCGCGGTGGCGGCAGCACGCTGGGACCCGCGGAAACATTCTTTGCTCATCGTGATCGGCGATATCGGTACTGAGAGTCAGCTGAGGGCCGTGCGGGCCCACCTTGAACAAGGTGAGCCGCTGTCCTGGCTGTGCTCGGGACATCCTCCATCCCGAGCTTCTCCGCCATCTGCATTTACCTCCCAGAGCGTACGTCTGCATCCTCCATCCCTACTGGGCACTTCCTGAAATCCGTGCGCCCTGTTAACCTGATTCACCAGCCCTTGTCACCTGCATCTTCCATGTCAAGCGTCCGTATCCTCCCGAGCTGCCAACAACCATCTCGCTTCCCCATCCTTCCCGCACACCCCATGGCATTCCGCAGTCTCCCTGAGGCGGGGTAGCTCTGTGCAGCCCCTGGGTCCGCTCTGGTCACACCCTCTCTCCCGCAGTGTCTCGGTCCAGATGTCCTGAAAGTCCTCACTTTCCCCTGAAGAAAGAGTCCATGTCCCTACCTTAGTTTCTTCTTTGGGGTCCCTGAACAGGCACAGGGTGCTTTCTGAACGCTGCGGACAAATCTCAAATCTCCCGGTGTGGACGGCCAACCTGAGAGAGTGACCTTTGTGGCCACAAGCTCCTCAGTCCTCACCTCCCTCCCCAGTTGCCAGCCAGTGTCGCAGTGCTGCGGAGCCACCTGCGGGTGGAAGTAAGCCTCGAAGGGGTGGGGGCAAGGAGGGGGACATAGAAGGAGAGTCTAGAATCTTACTTAGCTGTAAAAACAGTGAAGGCAGCCCCTAGTATCTGCAAATAGACCCTTGGGTGTCACTTCTATCAGAATTGGACAACTGTGCAAGAAAATTCCTGTATACAAACTCACTAGTAATTACCAAATTTAGCCAAAACTCTGCCCCTCTCCCTCTGGCTCAGGCAAAGCCCAAGAAAAGCACAGGATGGGAGATAGACCTAGGCACTAACCACCTTTCTTAGAGACATCAATGACACTGATAATGGCGGCTGTCTTTATCCTCTTCCTCTTCTTACCCCTCTTGTGAGCTTGGAAGTGCTCCCTGAAGTCCAACCTCTCCGACCTTATCTAGAGCTCTCTTTGTTTCTTTTTCTCTCGCAGGGATTCTCTCCTGGAACATTGACTTATCATCCTTTGATTTGAACCAAGAATTGAGACTCTTCGTTACCCGGCACCTAGCTCACTTCTCTTCAGAGGTCAAAGGTTAGGATTAGTGTCATTTGTCGCAGTCCTTTGGGTGAGGGTTGGTCACAGAAGAGCAGAGGTCCACTCTCTCTGGCAGAACTGGCCTTGTGAGAGATTTGGGTGGGGGAGAAGGGAGGGACCACTCACAGGAAAGTTGTACAGCTCCATAGCTATCCCTGTATACCAGTACCCTTCAAAGAGAGGTGGGCTGATGGTGGAAGCAGCCTGGAGAATGTAGTTTTACCTGAGAAGAGGGTGGTTTGTGGACAGCAGCTGACATGCACTAAGGAAATGAGGTACTTCTCGTGAACAATCCATCATCTCTCATGCACAAATTCACTCTTTTCTGCGTTCCCCTTTCAGTGAACCCCAGCCTCCTTACTTCCCTTTACAGAGACCCTTGAGTCCTCCACTTTACCTTCCCAGATCCTTGCTTGGAACCTTCCCTCAGCCTGCACAGCTTACTCTCCAGGTTTCTAGGTTTCTGGTTCCTTCTTTGGCTCAGCCATCAGATGTCCAGAGCAGAGCAGAAATTTGGTACGAAAGGCGATGAGCACCATCCGATCCAGGGTGGAAGCAGGGTCTCCTGGAATTACTGCTACAAGAGCTAGTTATACTTTGAGGTTTGACTTTGAGATGAAAGTTCACAGGATGCAGTTCCCCATTCTGCTGAGTGGGAGAAATGGCTCAGATAGTTGAGAAAATAATATTTTAGGAGGTTTTGTTCCATGACAGTATCTGTGGGGAGACTGCAGAAAGCCCTACATCCCATTGTAAAAGTGTTGGGCATTTTGGTTATGTTTTCGGTAAATGTTGACGCACCAATCCATGCGCCAGTGATTTTACAGAATATAAAATCCATCCAACTCAACAGTCACTGAATCAAATGACTGAATTCATATCTTACATAGATGATTCTCAATTATTCAATGTAATAGATAGTCACATCCCCCTCTCTTCCCGTTCCTCCCGCTAACTGCCACATCTTTGGTCATTTCCCCAATCACTGACTCCTCTGGAGATGCTCCTGGAGAGAGAAGACACAGTGAATATGACTGATGCTTTATTATCCAAGGAATATGCACAGCATTTTAAAAATGTGAGGCTGGCATCTTGCTGTGACTGGCTTCCTGTGAAGCTAGCCACTCACTGTTTTGAGACTGCCTTCTGAACTACTCTCACGTCATGGCTTCCTCCATTAGCACTGATGATTGAAAATCTACAGTTTCACCACTTATTACTCCTTGGAGCTTTGGTGCAAGATTGGATGAGGAGGTGATAGCAGATGAAATTAATGACTAAGCTGAAGGTTCGGGAGTATCTGCTGATATTAATAATTTATACTGAATTCTCTAATCTTTCCCTTTGGCCACAGAGACTTTAAGATTAGGCTGCTTTCTGGAATGATGTATAAATGTACAGAACTTAAATGAAAATACTTAGCTATTTTTAAATTAAGATTCAGGGATGCTTGGGAAGATGCTTTACAGGGAGATGCATAGTACTCTCAGGGACCTCTCTGAAACAAGCACTGATATATGAACACCTACTAGATCTTTTCGATCTAAGAGTTATGCCTTGGTGTCCTCAAGGGGCTTAGGGTCCTACACCCAAGATCAGGGCTTACTTTAGCCTACTGATTTTTTTTAGGTTTGGACATTTTTTTTTTTTTTTTTCCCTTTGGTGGTCTGTCTGTGTCCCTGGAGAATAGTGGAGAATTTCCTGGAAAAACCCACACAGCTCAAGACAGCCACAGCCCCACCCCTGCTGGCTCCTTTTTCAGCTGTCCCCACAAACAACAAACAGTCAGCCTAGAGCAGCTGCAGACACTGCCCCTCCCTTCAGCCTCCCTTTAATGGGGAGGCAAAGGGAAGCAGACTGCTAGGATGGGCTCGAGGGGATATGCTAGTACCTTTTGACTTTTTTTGGCCACCCACAGCCTGGGCTACCATCCCTCTCACTTCTCCTTAAGCCCTCAGCTGAAATGCTTAGAAGGGGGACAAAAGTGTACCCTACAATGACAGGGAAAGTGCAATCATTCCTGGCCACCTCCCCCTCCACACCCTCACACACTAGGAAAAGGAGGGACCTTCCAACGGAGAGTCAGTGGTCCAGCTCCTCCTAGTGGTCAAATCTGGTAATGGCTTTCCTAGGTGAATTTTGCACCAGGTAGACAGTTTCTAACGGTGACTTGTAGACTTCCTTTCTAGCAGCCCCTGCAAAAAGCTGGCGCTCCCAAGCATTATAAACAAACCCAGAAACAATTAGGACCATGGAAAACTGAGTTTAAATGACACTCTGATACTACTACTTTTGGGCACCTATAGGAAAGGGAGAGGGCTTCGTGATTTATAATCCACAGTTGATATTTGAGGATTCTCAAACACACAGGCTAAAGGGCTAGTTTGGAGGTCTTCTGTGTGACTCTCCACTACCACTGATGTGCTCGGGAAATGCAAGTTCTGTTACCTTCAAACATGAAAACCATTCTGAATTAGCAATAAGAGGGCAACTCGTTGGCCTCCACAACTGGGGTTTGCGTTGCTGTCTAAAATGGGAAAGCAGGGACACGAATAATACTTGAAGTCCTTTCGTGTGGGCACTTCCAGTTCTGGGTTTCCCTGGGAGCTAAGGGTACTCTAGAGCTAGTCTTGTTTGAGACTGTGATTTAGGATTTCCCTTACCACTTGCATGACCTGTCACAAATCTTCCACAAAAGGGAGACAGATATGCAGTGGCATTTGTGCGCTGCAGGTTTAGGATTCTAGGCATGAAGCACTCTTTCATCTTTCATGCCATGCATTCCTCACAGCGTCACTGGAGAATGGCACTAATCTTATACTCACTTTATAGTTCAGAAAGCAAGTTTTCAGAGAGGTGAAGTGAATTGTTTAATCGCATGATTAGTAAAATGGTAGAGTCAGGTCTCAATTCCAGGACTTTGGATCTCACTTTGTGTCTGGTCTCAGGCCTCATTCTCATCTTTGGTATCTCTATTTCATTGAAGCAGAGCCTAGGAACACAGCGGGTGAAGGGTTGGTTGTGGTGGGTGGCTGTCCAGAGGGTGAGAGTTGGAAATATGCCCAGGGTGTGGCCCTGAGGGGTAGCAGCCAAGAATAAGGGTGGGCTCTGCATTGGGGTGGGGAATGTTATTTTGTTCTCAAGCCAATGTCTGCTCAATTTCCCTCTTAGCACACCTCAGAGAGACCTAGAAAGCAGAGAGGAGATAGAAAGAAAGAAAAAGTATGCAGTTGCAGAAGGAAGGTGTTTCCCATTTGTGGTGCTCGGAACTCAGCCTGGTTTGTGTTGTGTAACTCTGCAGATGGCTTCCTATATCCAAATGGGGCCGTTGCCATGTTGCTGCTTTGCATCCCTGGATCTGAACAAGGATTCCTCCCCCTCTGTCCCCCTCTCTCCCCAGTACTGGTGACTCAGCTCTCCTCTACTCTGGTGGCAGTTTGGAGGGGCGGGGAGGGATGCTGAGAGCAGAGACTATTTTGGCTTCTCTGACCTTCAAAAACAATTCTTGGCAGCCTGGAGCAAGGGTGGGGCTGGTGCTGGGGTGTGAGTGTATGGATGTCAATGTGTGGAAGGCTTTAGGAGTTGGCCAGGCCTGGGGAAGGGTGATGGAAAGGAAGAGGACAGGGAAGGGCTTTGTGGGTGCATGAGCATCATCGGGTTGGAACTCACTGCTAGAGCCTTCCAGGTCCTCCTTTTAAATCCTAGCGCATGTAACAAAATCTGAGACAGAGGTAGAGACTAAGGGAAACAGGGCCAATATTAGAAGGATTAAGAGTATAAGACAACCCTGGCCCATGTGGCTCAGTTGGTTGGAGCATCATCCTGTGCATGAAAACCGAGTTGCGGGTTTGAGATGTTTCTCTCACTTGATGTTTCTCTCTCTCTTTTTCCCTCTCTCTCTCCCTCTCTTTTTCCCTCTCCCTCTCCCTGTCTCCCTTCCTGTCTCTAAAAGCAAAGAATAAATGTCCTCTGGTGAGGATTATAAAAAAAGAATAGTATGAGACAGAGACATCAAAGAAACAGAAAATTGCAGAGACAAGGAGAGAACAGGGACCCAACACTCTACAAAGTCATTATAAGATTTTTTTAATCCAAAATTACTTTATGATATATTTAATAAATGGCCTATAGTAAGAAATCTTGCTGAGGCTGGGGCCCTGCTGATCCTCTTTGGTCCCTGTTAACTCTCAGTGACAGGCAGGAAGCACCCTGCCTCTTTGTACCCAATGACCCAAGAATTCCTAGTGTTACTGCCTGTGTGGTGACTGCTGTGCTGCGTTGGCACAGAGCTGCATGCTCGCAGTGTTCCTGTGCCCCACCCCAGATTGTCGAGGACCATGTGTCCACTCCAGAATTTCAAACTACCCTCCAACCTAAAATGAGACTTATTTCTGCCTTCCTTGGGTTTCTGTGGCTCAGGAGCCGGCAGGACTCAGCGCAAGTCCCGAGCCCAGCCTTCATCTCAAGTGCTCCCCTCACTCCCGCTCCTTGCTTTCAGGCCCCCAGCCCTTTGTCTCCCGTTCCTCCGGGGACTGAAGGTCACTCCAGGGTCTGAGGGGAGAGGCAGCAGATGGCTCCTGAGAGGAGGGGGAGGGCCCAGGCAGCCCTTACCTCCTGTATCCCCCACGGTGTGCCATAGCACAGGGCTTTGGTCTTTTGGTTGATGCTAAAAGAGTTATTTCTTGACTAAGCAGGGTTGGGGGAGAAGGATTCTGTGGGCTCTTCTCCCAGGCTCTTTGAGCTGCTAGACAACTCCTCAGACCCCCCAGCACCCAGGAGAGGCACCGGAGCACTGACATTGTGAAGGCAAAGAAACAGTTAAGTCTCCAGTGCCTCGTCATGGACTAGCCTCTCTTCCCCGCCCCGGCGCCGCCCTCGCCATCAAGCGCCCCCGCCCCCCCCCCCCCAACTCCCACCCTAAGTGCTGCAGACACTTCCCTGAAGCTGCCGGCTCAGGCCGGAGCTTCAGCCTCCATGAGGGGCTCCATCCCACACCCAGGGTAAGAACCAAACCGGACGGAAGGGCTTGGCGTGGGGAATGGGGGACACTGTGACAGGGAGGTGGGATGGGGGTGACAAGAAGAGAGTTGATACCTAATCGGTGTGTCTGAAACTGGACCAGTGGGGTGGGCAGGGTGAGGGAACCGAGAAGGATGAACATTATTAGCTTTGGGGCCACCCTGGACCCAGAACCAGGCAGAGGCCAGGACAGTGACAGTCCACCTCTCAGGCTGGGCTGGGTTGGGCTGGGCTGGGCTGGGCTGGGAGACTTCAGCCCGGGGGCAGCAGCAGAGGGTGGTGTCCCTGGCTCTGCCTGGCAGCCTGGGTGCTGGAAGAGTTTGCGGCTGTGTCTTTGGGCAGAGGCGGCAGAATCTGAGGGAAAGGCAGATGTGATGGGGACGTACCTAATGGGAGGGTCTCTGGGTGTCAGCTGCTCGATTGCTCAGCTGCTCCTATGCTGGGGGTGAGCGGGACAGTGAGTTTTTGCCGAGTAAGGGAAGGTGGGGACACTGTGGAAAAGAAGGGAGGAAAGGGTCGTTAAGACGTGGCATGCACCTCTTCACAGACCGACCTATTTGCAGTGGGCTCCCCACACCCCATTCCCTGAGACTAGCTTGAGACTGGGACTCTACGCGCCCCCAGACCTTTCCGGCTCCCTCTGGAGATAGAGAGGCCACGCTGGAGATTAAAGCACTCCTTCCCGAGCAGCTGCCCTGCATTCCCAGTCTTGTCAACCCCGCACTGGTTCCCAGCCTCAGCCCCACCCCCACCTCATCTCCGCTTCTCTTCCCAAGATGGGGGCTCTCGAATAGAGGAGCCTGTTTCTTCTCCCTCTTTGCGTCGCCCCCTCCCTCCCCGCCCGTCCCCCCCCCCCACCCCCCACCCCCATGCATAGGCAGCCAAGAAAATGACTTGTCATGCTGGGGTGGGGGTGGGGGCGGAGCTGGAGCCCGAGCTCAGTGCGCACACTCACACACACTCACACACTGCGGCAAACTGCAGCTGCCGGAGCGGCCCCCCCTCCCCTCTGCCTCACTGCGGAGACACCTGCCCTCCTGCCGACTCAGCCTCAGCACCCGCAGCCCACCCCCACCCCGTCACTGGCCAAGGGAAGTGACCATGACTCACAAGAAGTCCTCTCCAAAGAAAAAGGAAAAACAGCCCGTTCCCTTTGGTGGGATTGCTGGGGGATAGAAGAGAGAAAGAGAGCTATCTCCCAGGCCTGAAAAAGGAGCCGCGCAGGGTACACATCATGTAGTACCGGAGAGCGCTTGGGTGAGGGAGAGGGTGCTCCACCAAGACAGGAACTGGGGTCAGAGAAGTCTAGTGTTTATAAACGGGGGACTGCAAGGACTGATGGATTGGGGGTGGGTGGGATAGGAAACAAATCCGTCTGTACCACAGGTATTTCTCTTTCTGCGTCGTCTAGCTCAATGTACAACCTTGTGGTGTGTATGGGGATGGAGGGGGGGGGGATAGCAATTGCCCTTCTAAATGTAAACTACTTAGAGCTAGCCTAGGGCTAGCTGCTCCCTCACCTGCCCCAGTCCTACCCCTGCCTTCCTGTGAACTGACCTCAAAGCTTCCCTCAATTCCCAAGTGAATAGAAGAGAACCCTTAAACCCCTCACCGGCACCACCGGCCCTATATGGGGTTTGCTCTTCTGACACCCTCCGTAGTTGACCTCCCCTGCAGCTGCAACTGCAGCCCCTTGCTGCCAGATCTGCCCGATCCTGGTACCAAGGCTCTTCCACTTAACAAAGGCCCTGGCCCCAGGCTCCTCTTGTCAGAGCTCCAGAAAGAGGAGAGAGCTGGGTCACAGTAGAGGGTCTTGTGGAATATTGCGAACCCTCCCACCTATATCCTCCAGATAGCCCACTCCCCGGGCCACCTGTTCACCTGTTTGTAAGGTGGCTTCACTATGTGCTGCAGTTGGCAAGGGCAGGAGCAGGGCATGGCACTACCCTTTTTTAGTGTCTTCTGTCTTAACTTTCTCTGCTGCATTGCGTGGTGGTTCATGTGAGCCCCAGGAGTGGCCTGGGGAGCACTCCATCTTTCCTTCCCTATTTTGTTTTTTTTTTAGAGAGGAAGGGGGGAGAGAGAGAGAAACATCAATTTGTTGTTCCACTTATTTATGTATTCATTGGTTGATTCTTTTTTTTAAAGGAATTAGAAGCATAGGGAAGGGACATGTAGACTTTTGAAATTCTCACCTGATGATATGTTTATTGATTTTAGAGAGAGGGAAGTGGGGGAGAGAAAGACAGAAACATCGATTGGTTGCCTCCCATGAGTGGAGATTGAACCCGCAACCTTTTGGTGCACAGGATCATGCTCCAACCAACTGAGTCACCTGCTCAGGGCCACTGGATGATTCTTGTAGTGTCCTTATTTGTTTCCTGTTTTGACCTGCTAACTCCCCTCTCCGTGGCAGAAGGCCCATAGGAGAGGGGCAAGGATGAAAGGAGAAACTGTTCACAAGGAATGGGTGGTAGGGTCGTGGACCAGGCCCCTGCGGGGCCTAGGGACATGACGGTGAGGTGGGAGAGAGAGCCGTGAAACCTTTGGTGGTGGGAACAATATGACTGGGTATGTTTGTGATTGCAGGCTTGGCCTCTCAGGAACCAGCGAACAGAACAAGAAGTTATAGTCTTATTTCTCCTCTTTGAATTATAAAGCCCCAAGAGTTTAGATAGTGCGGACTTCTCTTAGTCTTTTGGAATGGGAACTCTGGCCTTGGGCAGGGGTTGGAAAGGAGGATAGGGAGTCTGAAAACACTGCACAGAAGCGCCGTCTCTTAACTTCCAGGCACTCTGCTGGCCTGAAAGCCCAAGGCAGACATAGGCTAGGGAGGAGAGAGCTGAGTGTGGGTCCTGTCCCAAGAGCCCTCCCTGCAGCTGAGCCCTGTCCCCAGGCAGCACCAGGGGCTCAGTGCTCTCAGGGGACAAAAGCTTCTTGTCAACCAGGCAGTCTGAGGCGTGAGTTCCAGGCAGAGGGCGTGGCAGTTGTAAGGAGGGAGGAGACAGACTGTGTGGGAGAGGGGAGGAGGAAACCCAGAAAGGGAAGGGCCAGAGGCACCAGTCCCTTGATCTTCGTCAGGAGTATCCAAAGTGGCAGGATCTGAGAATAGCCAGGCTTCTCTTTCTGTTAAGCCCCGCTTTCTGGTAGTGCATTGTTTTCCCTCCTGCCCCGCACGATGCCTCTCTATTTTAGTCTGTACCCACTGTCTCCAGTATAAACCCCTGCATCTCTCCCTCAGGCCAGAGGACCCTCTGCCACCAGAGTGAGATCCTAGAAACCATCATCCTGGTAAACCCCAGTGCCGACAGCATCAGCTCTGAGGTAAGGCCAGGCCTTGCCACGAGGGCCTGGTTTGAAAGCGTTGTAACCCGCCCTTTCCAGTGCTGCTACTGTAGGGCCGAGAAGTCCTGGACTTGGGTTTGAACCATTCTTTCTCTGTCATCTAAGCTGCCTTACAGTCTCCAGCCCCACTCTGGAGGTGTGGGGCTGTCAGTGGGGAGCATGTCCTTGCAGAACTGAGGGGAAACCAGGAACATTTCGTGCCATTCCCTGGGTTTCCTGCATCTGTGACCACACCGCTCCTTCCATTATAGGTTCACCATCTCCTTAGCAGCCCATCAGCTCACAAACTACTGATCTTGAGTGGGCAAAGTTTAGAGCCAGGGGGAGACCTCATCCTACAGAGTGGCACCTACTCCTATCAAAACTTTGTCCAGGTTCTTCACAACCCAGAGGTAAGTTCCATGTCTGCATGTCTGGGAGGAACAGAATATGGGATAGGACTAGAGCGGTGGGGAGGGATCCAAGGAAGGGAAAACCTCACATTGCTTGGCCGTTGGCGGTTCTGGCAGAAAGGTAGGCGAGATCGCCTTGGAGAGTGGTGGAGATTAGCAGACTGAGTCTGAGCCGGATTAAGACAACCCCAATGACCTGATCAGCCTTCTGTCTCCCATTACTCTAGATTTCCCAATTGCTCAGCAATAGAGACCCTGGGATCCAGGCCTTCCTCACCGTGTCCTGCTTAGGGGAGGGTGATTGGAGCCATCTGGGACTATCCAGTTCCCAAGAGACCCTGCATCTCCGACTAAACCCTGAGCCCACGCTGCCCACCATGGATGGTGTGGCTGAGTTCTCCGAGTATGTCTCTGAGACCGTGGATGTGCCATCCCCCTTTGATCTGCTAGAGCCCCCTACCTCAGGGGGCTTCCTCAAGCTCTCCAAACCTTGCTGCTACATCTTCCCTGGCGGCCGCGGGGACTCTGCCCTTTTTGCTGTTAATGGTTTCAATATCCTAGTGGATGGTGGCTCTGATCGCAAGTCCTGCTTCTGGAAGCTGGTGCGGCACCTGGACCGCATCGACTCGGTGCTGCTCACACACATCGGGGCAGACAACCTGCCAGGCATCAATGGACTCCTGCAGCGCAAAGTGGCGGAGCTGGAGGAGGAGCAGTCCCAGGGCTCCAGCAGCTACAGTGACTGGGTGAAGAACCTCATCTCCCCTGAGCTGGGGGTCGTCTTCTTCAATGTGCCTGATAAACTGCGGCTGCCTGATGCCTCCCGGAAAGCCAAGCGCAGCATTGAGGAGGCCTGCCTCACTCTGCAGCACCTAAACCGCCTGGGCATCCAGGCTGAGCCTCTGTACCGTGTGGTCAGCAACACCATTGAGCCACTGACCCTCTTTCATAAGATGGGCGTGGGCCGGCTGGACATGTATGTCCTCAACCCTGTCAAGGACAGCAAAGAGATGCAGTTCCTTATGCAGAAGTGGGCAGGCAATAGTAAAGCTAAGACAGGCATTGTGCTGGCTAATGGAAAAGAGGCTGAGATCTCGGTGCCCTACCTGACCTCTATCACTGCTCTGGTGGTCTGGCTGCCAGCCAACCCCACTGAGAAGATTGTGCGTGTGCTTTTTCCAGGCAATGCTCCCCAGAACAAGATCCTGGAGGGCCTGGAAAAGCTTCGGCACCTGGACTTCCTACGCTACCCTGTGGCCACACAAAAGGACCTGTGTTCTGGGGCTGTGCCTGCCAACCTCAAACCCAGCAAAATAAAACAGCGGGCTGACAGCAAGGAGAGCCTCAAGGCCGCTACTAAGACAGCCGTGAGCAAACTGGCCAAACGTGAGGAAGTGGCCGAAGAGGGAGCCAAGGAGGCCCGCTCAGAACTGGCCAAGGAGTTCGCCAAGACAGAGAAGAAGGTAAAGGAATTGTCTGAGAAGCCCCCAGAGAAGCCTGCCAAGCCTGAAAGGGTGAGGACAGAGTCGAGTGAGGCATTCAGGGCTGAGAAGCGAAAGCTGATCAAAGACAAGGTGGGGAAGAAGCACCTGAAAGAAAAGATATCAAAGCTGGAAGAGAAAAAGGACAAAGAGAAAAAGGAGATCAAGAAGGAGAGGAAGGATCTCAAGAAAGATGAAGGTAGGAAGGAGGAGAAGAAGGATGCCAAGAAGGAGGAGAAGAGGAAAGACGCCAAACCCGAGGTCAAGAAGATTTCCAAGCCAGACCTGAAGCCCTTTACCCCTGAGGTACGCAAGACCCTGTACAAAGCCAAGGCCCCTGGAAGAGTCAAGGTGGACAAGAGCCGGGCTGCTCGTGGGGAGAAGGAGCTGTCTTCTGAGCCCCGCACACCCCCAGCCCACAAGGGGGCTGTACCCCTTCCAACAGTCAGCGGGCACAGGGAGCTGGTCCTGTCTTCACCAGAGGACCTCACACAGGACTTCGAGGAGATGAAGCGTGAGGAGAGGAGGTTGCTGGCTGAACAAAGGGACACAGGACTAGGACAGAAACCTCTCCCTGCAGATACTGCAGGGGAGGGACTCCCAAGCACAGCTGCCCAGGGGATGCCACCCTCTGTTCCAGGGCTGGAACAAGAAAAGACCGTGGTAAGGGAGAAAGAGGTTGTCCCAGACGTCCCTGATGAACGAGGCAGCAAGGACAGAGGCCCAAACTCTGGGACTGAAACAGAGGAAGAGAAAGACACCTGGGAGGAAAAGAAGCAGAAGGAAGCAGAGAGGCTCCCTGATAGAACAGAAGCCAGAGAGGAAAGTGAACCTGAGGGAAAGGAGGATGTGATAGAGAAGGCTGAGTTAGAGGACATGGAGGAGTTGCACCCTTCAGAGGAAGAGGAAGAGGAAGAGACAAAGGCTGAAGGTTTTTACCAAAAACATATGCAGGAAGCCTTGAAGGTAACTCCAAGGAGCATGGGGACTCTCGGGGGCCGGGAACTGGGATTCCAGGGCAAGGCCCCTGAGAAGGAGACCTCATCATTCCTAAGCAGCCTGGCCACACCTGCAGGAGCCACTGAGCACATCTCTTACATCCAGGATGAGACAATCCCTGGTTACTCAGAGACAGAGCAGACCATCTCAGATGAGGAGATCCATGATGAGCCGGAGGAGCGCCCAGCTCCACCTAGATTTCCTACAAGTGCATATGACCCCCCTGGGCCTGAAGATCCTGGCCCCTTTGAGGCTAGTCAGCCTGCAGACAGTGTTGTTCCTGTCACCTCCAGCAAAGGCTATGGAGCACCAGAGACTGAACTCACCTACCCTCCCAACATGGTGGCTGCCCCTTTGGCTGAAGAGGAACACGTGTCCTCGGCTACCTCAATCACTGAGTGTGACAAGCTTTCTTCCTTCGCCACATCTGTGGCTGAGGACCAGTCTGTGGCTTCACTCACAGCTCCCCAGACAGAGGAGACAGGCAAGAGTTCCCTGCTGCTTGACACAGTCACAAGCATCCCCTCATCCCGCACTGAAGCTACTCAGGGCTTGGACTACGTGCCATCAGCTGGTACCATCTCACCCACCTCCTCACTAGAAGAAGACAAGGGCTTCAAATCACCACCTTGTGAGGATTTCTCTGTGTCTGGAGAGTCAGAGAAGAGAGACGAGATTGCAGGGAGGGGCTTGCCTGGAGAAAGAGCTGTGGAAGAGAAAGTGAAGACTGCAAAGGTAGAGATATCTGAGAAACTCCACAGTCAATATGGAACCCCAATGTTTGGTGCTCCTGGGCACACCCTTTATCCAGGGGAACCGGCCCTCGGAGAGCTGGAGGAGCGCTGCCTCAGCCCAGATGACAGCACAGTGAAGATGGCCTCTCCTCCACCATCGGGCCCACCCAGTGCCACCCACACACCCTTTCATCAGTCTCCAGTGGAAGAAAAGTCTGAGCCCCAAGACTTTCAGGAAGCAGGCTCCTGGGGAGACACTAGGCGTACACCAGGTGTGGGCAAGGAAGATGCTGCAGAGGAGACAGGCAAGCCAGGGCCTGAAGAGGACACACTAGAGGAGGGGGAAAAGTTGCCCCCTCCCAGGAGCCCCCAGGCTCAGGAAGCAGCCATCAGTATTGTTGGGGGACATACAGGCTACACCATCCAACTGTTGCCAGAGCAGGATAAAGCAATAGTCTTTGAGACTGTGGAGGCACGAGAGCCCATGGGCCCAATTCTAGGAATGGAAACCCTTTCGAGAGATTTGAGGACATCACTCCAAGAACCTGGCGAACCTCAGAAAGCTGAGGTTCTCCAATTTCCTGACCAAAGCCTCTCCTCTGATGATGCAGAGTCCCTCTCTGTCCTCAGTGTGGTCTCCCCAGACATTGCCAACCGGGAAGCCATCCCCAGGTCCCCCTGTGGCCTGACAGAGCAGCACTTACACAAAGACCTTTGGCCACAGGTATCTCCAGAAGACACCCGGTCACTTTCTCTCTCAGAAGAGAGTCCCAGCAAGGAGACCTCTCTGGATATCTCTTCTAAGCAGCTCTCTCCAGAAAGCCTTGGCACCCTCCAGTTTGGGCAACTAAACCTTGGAAAGGAAGAAAAGGAGCCTCTGATGCAGGCTGAGGACACCTCTCAGCACCTAGCCCCCATGTCTATTCCAGAACGCCCTGCAGCCACAGTGTCTCCCCTCACAGATGGGAATGCTGGATACTCTGCACAGACAGATATCACAGGTGAGAGCCCTGATGGAAAATTACCTGCCAGCTCCTTCTCTCACTTGACACTGTTGGGAAATGGGAAGCACTCACCTGAAGTGATCACGAGCCCTGGTGAACACATTCTGACACCTGATGGCTCCCTCACCAAGAGTCTGGAGTCTTTGCCAAGCCCTGCCATGGAAGACATTGCCATGAAGTGGGAAGGTAAAGTTCCAGAGTTGAAAAGCAGAACCCCAGAGCTGCAGGATGGAGTCCTGCAGCAGGACAGAGTTCTGGAGCAGAAGGATATTGTTATAGAGCAGAAGGATGCAGCCATCCATCAGAAGGGTGAGGCTCTGGAAGAAAAGAACAAGGCTGTGGAACAGCAGGATAAGGCTTTAGAACAAAAAAGCAGAGGTGTAGGAGAAAGGGACACAGCTCTGGAGAAGAAGGACAAGGCCCTGGAACCAAAAGACAAAGACTTAGAACAAAAAGACAGAGAATCAGAATCAAAAGACAAGGCCCTTGAACAGGAATATGTGGTCCCAAAAGAGAAAGATGAAACTGTAGAACAAAAGGTCAGAGACTTTGGACATAAAGACAAGGTTCCAAAGGACAAGGTCTCTGAACTGAAGGCCAAGGCCTTAGAACAGACAGACAAGGTCCCTGAACAGAGGGACAAGACCCAGGAACAGAAGGACAAAGCCTTGGAAAGGAAGGATCAGGCCTTAGAACAAAATTACTGGGCCTTAGGACAGAAGGATGAAGCCCTAGAACAAAACAATAAGGCTCTTGAGCTGAGAGACAAGGCTCTGGAAGAGATGGACAAAACTCAGGAGCAGGAGAGCATAGTGCAGGAGAAAACCATGAAGATCCGAGAGGAAAAATCTGCAGAAAAGGTTGAGGTTGTGGAACAGAAGGAAGAAGCTCTGCTGGCAAAGACCAAAGCTCTCGGGTTGGAAGACAGCCCAGTGCAGGAGGATAAGGCCTGGGAGCTGGAAAAGAAATACTGCAAGGAACAGGATGTAGTCCAGGAGTGGCAAGAAGCATCTCCAAACAGAGGGGAGCCAGTTGGAGAACAGAAAGAGCCCACCCGGACATGGGAGGACACAGCTCCTGAGCAGGAGGACAGGTATTGGAGGGGTAGAGAGGATGTGTCCCTGGAACAGGACACACACTGGAGGGAACTGAACTGTGAGCGGAAGGTCTGGTTTCCTCATGAGCTGGACGGCCAGGGCGCCCGGCCACGGTACACGGAGGAGCGAGAGAGCACTTTCCTCGATGAGGGGCCAGATGATGAGCAAGAAGTGCCCCCCTTGGAGCACATGCCCCAGAGCCCCTGGGCCTCAGACTTCAAGGGTTTCCAAAAGTCCTCATCACAGAAGGGGCTGGAGGTGGAACGGTGGCTTGCCGAATCACCAGTGGGGCTGCCACCAGAGGAAGAAGACAAGCTTACCCGTTCCCCTTTTGAGATCATCTCTCCTCCAGCTTCCCCACCTGAGATGGGTGGACAGAGGGTTCCTCCGGCCCCAGGACGAGAGAGCCCTGTCCCAGAGCCTAAGCCCATGCCACCCATGAGGAACGAACCTTCCACCCCCTCATGGCTGGCTGACATCCCACCGTGGGTGCCCAAGGACAGACCCCTGCCCCCTGCACCACTGTCCCCAGCTCCAGCTCCCCCAACCCCTGCCCCTGAGCCACACACTCCTGCACCCTTCTCCTGGGGCATAGCTGAGTATGACAGTGTGGTGGCTGCAGTGCAGGAGGGGGCAGCTGAGTTGGAAGGTGGACCATACTCTCCACTTGGGAAGGACTACCGCAAAGCTGAAGGGAAAAGAGAAGAAGAAGGGCAGTCTGAGGCTCCTGACAGCAGCCCCCGCAGCTCAAAGATCCCAGAGGCCAGCGAGAGCCATTCCACCAAGGAGCCTGAGCAGATGGAGCCAGAGCAGAGAGAGCCCACACCCTATCCTGATGAGAGAAGCTTTCAGTACACGGACATCTATGAACAGATGATGCTTACTGGGCTTGGCCCTGCATGCCCCACTAGGGAACCTCCTCTGGGAGCAGCTAGGGATTGGCCCACACACATCTCAACCAAGGAGGAGGCTGCTGGCCGAAACACATCCGCAGAGAAGGAGCTTTCGTCTCCTGTCTCTCCCAAGAGCCTCCAATTCGACACCCCACCCTTTAGCTATGCAGCCCTGGTGGGACCCACAGTACCACCTAGGCAGGAGCCCGATCCAGGGCCAGGTGTGGAGCCCAGCCTCATCCCCCCTGCAATACCACCCCGGGCTCCTATCCCCCTGAGTAAAGGCCCAAGCCCCCATCTTAATGGTAGTACCTTGAGCTGTAGCCCAGATAGGAAAACCCCATCCCCCAAGGAATCAGGCCGAAATCACTGGGATGACAGTATTAGTGACTCAGAGCTAGAGAAGGGGGCTCTGGAGCAGCCAGAGAAAGAAGCCCAGTCCCCAAGCCCCCCGCCCCCCATTTCTGAGGGGCTCCCTAAACTGTGGCCTGAAGGTGAGGCACATACCAGCCCTTCTGCAGACTCACACCTGGGTCCTGCCCGACCCAGCCTGGACTTCCCTGCTTCAGCCTTTGGTTTCTCCTCATTGCAGCCGGTTCCTCCCCAGCTTCCCTCCCCCGCCGAACCCCGCTCAGCACCCTGTGGCTCCCTTGCCTTCTCTGGGGACCGAGCTCTGGCTCTGGCTCCTGGGCCCCCCACTAGGGCCCAGCATGATGAGTACCTAGAAGTGACCAAGGCCCCCAGCCTGGACTCCTCGCTGCCCCAGCTCCCATCACCCAGCTCTCCTGGGGCCCCTCTCCTCTCTAATCTGCCACGACCTGCCTCCCCAGCCCTGTCTGAAGGTTCCTCCTCCGAGGCCACCACACCTGTGGTTTCGAGTGTGGCTGAGCGCTTCCCTCCCGGTCTGGAGACTGCAGAACAGGGGTCTGTAGAGCTGGCCCCAAGAATGGAAGCAGCTGCCCACAGCCACTGGGGCCTCACTCCTCAGAGCCCAGCACCTCCAGCTTCACTGGACCTGGCCTCTGCTCCGCCTCCAAGCTCACCTGGAGACATGTTTGATGGTTCCCTGTCCTGCCGCCCGGAGTGCTCAGTGGCAGCCACCAAGAGGCCAAGCTCCTTCCAGGGTCCCTCTGGGGATCGTGCCACCAATGGTCCAACTGAAACCAGCCCCAACCCCCCAGACCTCACCTCAGCCAAGGCTGAGAAAAAAGAGGCTGAAGGCTACCCTTGCTGGGGACGTGGGGCCTGGACTGAGGGAGCTGAGAGCGGCCCCCAGCCAGACACACTGCTCTCCCCTGAGCAGCCACTGTGTCCTGGAGGGACCTCTGGTGGCCGATCCAGAAGTGTCTCCCCTCAGATGGAGGCTGGGCCCCAGGGATGTGCCTCTGAGCCCCTGCCCCACCGCGGGGAGCTCTCCCCGTCCTTCCTGAACCCACCTCTGCCCCAGTCCACAAATGACAGTGACCTCTCAACTGAGGAAGCTCAGCTGGTGGGGAGAGTGGGAAGGCGCCGGGTGGGGGGCCCTGGAGCCACAGGAGGCCCATGTCCTGTGGCAGATGAGACACCCCCGACGTCAGCCAGTGACTCAGGCTCCTCACAATCAGATTCTGACGTTCCACCAGAAACTGAGGAGTGTCCGTCCATCACAGCTGAGGCGGCCCTCGACTCAGATGAAGATGGAGACTTCCTGCCTGTGGACAAAGCCGGGGGGGTCAGTGGAACTCACCATCCCAGGCCTGGCCATGACCCACCTCCTATCCCCCAGCCTGATCCCCGCCCATCCCCTCCCCGCCCTGATGTGTGCATGGCTGATCCTGAGGGGCTCAGCTCAGAGTCTGGAAGGGTAGAGAGGCTACGGGAAAAGGAGAAGGCACAGGGGAGAATAGGGCGCAGGGCCCCAGGCAGAGCCAAGCCAGCATCTCCTGCAAGGCGTCTGGATCTTCGGGGAAAACGCTCACCCACACCTGGTAAAGGGCCTGCAGATCGAGCATCCCGGGTCCCACCCCGGCCACGTAGCACTCCAAGCCAGGTCACCCCAGCAGAGGAAAAGGATGGACACAGCCCCATGTCCAAAGGCCTAGTCAACGGACTCAAGTCAGGACTGAGTAAGTATGATGTGAAAAGTAGGAGAGATTGTGGATTGGGGCTGGGTGTGGCTGGTCCTCCAGGAGTGGGAGGAAGGGAAGGAGGGAGAAGTCTGCCACAAGCAGTCTGCCTTCCCTCTACAATGCGTCCTGCTTGTCTCTACAGCAGCCTTGGGTTCCAAGGGCGGGTCTGGCCCCCCTGTGTATGTGGATCTCGCCTATATCCCGAATCACTGCAGTGGCAAGACTGCTGACCTTGACTTCTTCCGACGAGTGCGTGCATCCTACTATGTGGTCAGTGGGAATGACCCTGCCAATGGCGAGCCAAGCAGGGCTGTACTGGATGCCCTGCTGGAGGGCAAGGCCCAATGGGGGGAGAATCTTCAGGTGAGTGGCAACGGATGTCAAGGAGGTAATCTGGTCAAAGCTTACTCAGAGGCAATAGTGAAACATAGTATTCATAAAAGCATTGAGCCACTTATTTATTTATCAAATGACCCTTAATTGAAATATTTACATTTGTAGTTCTTAACTAGTTGGGCATCCCACTGCACCACTGTGGATGTCATCTACGATGCCATGAGGGTGTCATGAGGGCCATAACATTGCAGCCCACAGAGTGGGCTGTCCCCAGATCTCTTTAATGGTTCCAGAGAGTTCTCTAGCTAAAGATCAGTGCTGCATCTGTTGGGCAGTGTTGACAATGTCATCAAAAGTGATAGTTCCACTGTGCTTAATGTTTTTTTGCTTCTTTCTGTCTCATGGTGGTTCTTTGAGGGCTTTGATGATCAGGGCAGAGGCAGAAGGCACTGCCTCAATCTGGGCCTGTCTGTTCTGAGTGGTCAGTTTCCCTGTAATCCTCAGACCCTTCCAATCACCTCTTGCTTTGGCAATATCATCACCAACCTTTTTTGGAGACAGGCCCAGGGGACTGATCTTGGGGGCTAGGGCAGACATGGCATCGACTTCCCTGCTGGTGCACCTCAGATATGTCTCTGATCTCCTTGGGGTTGAACTTTGGTGGCATGGTGGAGGCAGCTAGTGTCAGATTCGGGACAATGGAAGAAATTTGTATGTTTGCCTCCTCCAAGCCAAAAGCTAAAAACAGGACTGAGCCCTTTCTATGGGCAGTGGGACTGCCATCAGGTGTTCCATCCCCCTCACTTCCCTTCCCTTCACAGTCTCACATCAGGCATGTCTTGTCTCCCTCCTAGGTGACTCTGATCCCTACTCATGATACAGAGGTAACTCGTGAGTGGTACCAGCAGACTCATGAGCAGCAGCAACAACTCAATGTCCTGGTCCTGGCTAGCAGCAGCACCGTGGTCATGCAGGATGAGTCCTTCCCAGCCTGCAAGATCGAGTTCTAAAAGAACCCCTCTCCTTCCCCAAGGATCTGTTCCCCCAACTCCCTTAGAGAATGGCTACTGCTGAGTCCTTTGGGTTGGGGGACATGGGAGCTGGGGAAGGAGAGGGCGGGGGACGGGATGTCTTGTGGGGACTTGGGCTGGGCTAAATGGGAAGGGTTGTCCCTTCCCCTCATCCATACCTGAGAGGAGTCTCAAAACCAAAGGTAACAGACAGGATAGGGGGAGGGCACAAAATTAGGGTAGGAGGTCATCTTATGTCTGAGAACCCTGGAGTGACACCCTCTTCCAGCACAGCCAAATGCTGGGCTTGGGTGGGGAGTTAGTATGGGTTGTCTCAGAGCACAAGCTCCTCCCTCAAGGAGGGAGGTCATATCCACACCCCTAGGGACCTCTTTATTTATTTAGCACCCCAAGAAAGGACTTCCAGTAGTAACTTACGTGACCTGGGGGCAGAACGCTGTCAGTGAGGTGTCCAGAGCTGCACCCTTCACCTGCCATCCGCTTACCCACCAGGGTCCGGGTTCCAGCAAGGGTCCAGGGTCCGCCGCTGCTACACCGTCCCACTGCTTCCCTCTGTATCTGAATGTCTCGATCCAAAACTTGAAGCCCTTTTGACCAACAGACTGGTGAGAGAATGAGCTTTTCCTCCCAGTCCTTGCTTCACCGTACACATCCCAGAGCTGTGACCAGACCAGGCCTACTGGGCAGCACAAAGGGGCAAGGAGAGCCCAGCCCCAAACCCAGAATTTTCCAAGCTCCCTAACCTGTTAAAGTTTTCACCTACCCAATCCAATTATCCTGATCCCTTCTCATCCCCTGCTTGGCTTCTCTGCATGTGGTCATCTACTGTGGCCGGGTGTGTAATGGGTTAAAAATAAGCCACTGCCTGACATCCCAACATTTGACACCCCAGCAATGTGTGAGTCCCTCAACATTCCACTCTACCATCCTGCAGCTGAAATGGGAACACTGGCTGCATTTCTAGCCCCAAACTCTTGGACAGAGAGAATCTGGGAGGTGGAGGCCATGCCAGAGGACTTGGGGAGAATGAGAGGGAGGAAGGATAGGGAGAGGAAGCTGTGCTAAAGCTTCACTCCTACTGAGTGAGAGGAAAACAGGCTGAAAATACCATCTCAGGAGAGGACCTCACCCCAGGCAAGCCAGTGAGCAGTCCTGCCAGACTACTGCTGGACTGAGAAATCCAGAAGCTCATCAGGGCTCGGCTTCTCTGCCAAATGACTGTGGGAATCAAAGTGAGCCCGCCTGTGTTCTTCCCAGCTCCCACCCTCCCCGTGCTGCTGTGCTCTGCTCCTCCCCACACTTCCCTGCTCTAGTTCCCAGCTGCTGTAATGGAGCTGCCTTCAACTCTAACAATAAATCAAGTTCATTAGAGATGCTGCAGTGCTGCTTAGGCTTTTTCTGACTCCACATGTTGCTTAGTTGCTGGGCCTTGGTTTCCTCTCTGTTTCTCCAAGCATAGTCAATTTATCTCAATGTCTGATAACTGGAAGCAATTCCAGGACCCAGGGAAGTCAAAGAACATAGGGTGGGTGAAGGGAGAAAAGGATATGAGGAGCCAGCATAATTTCTGAAAATGGGTGAGAATACCTGAACCAAGACTGGGGACATACATTTGGCTTAGGTGAGGGAAGAAGGGCAGGGGGTCTCCTTGGGGTCAAGAGCTGAGGATTGAATAATCAGCATCAGATACTTCGGAGAGGGGAACACTGAAGAGGTAAGGAGTGTAGGGGCCGTAAGGGGTCCAGAGCCTACAAAGGTTGTAAATACCTCTTACTTGTGCAGTCAGGACTTTCATGGAGTAAAATGTTGGATTTCCCCCCTGGAGTGAACCCCTGCATAGCCCTGGGTATGTCGGGAGAGGCCTAGCTGTGAATGTGAATATATGGGCAGGAGGACTTCCAGCCCTCCTAGTGTTCTGGGCTCTCCCAATGTAAAGATGTCAAGCAGGTAAAGAAAGGGCATTACCCCTTTATGCCAATGCTTCCTGATACTCCAAAGCATCGGAGTAGAAAACTAAGGGGGTGATTCCAAAAAGCTGGCAAAAAAGCATTGTATACCCTCTGGAGTTTCACAGAGATAGACCCTCTCCTATAACACTACTCAGTGAAGACCTTTAAGGATGGTGGACTGGTTGCCATAGTAACCTCCTGGGATGCATGATCTCTATATTTGTACAGCCCATTCCCACTCAACTACAAAGGCTTTTGACTGGTTCAGATTAATTCAGTAACAGACATGACTGACATAGTCACATTCATTCTTTAGTTCACAAGGACATCATCACCACCACTACCTTTCTCATTATTTCATATTTATTGAGCACTCATAATGTTCCGGCCCCCCACTCCAATGATGGCATTACCCCTTTTACCCACCCCCATTCCCATCCCCAAATCTTTGGGAAAAGCTTCATAATCACACCTGGCCCTAAAGACACAATGATATAAGGACAAACCTCTTGGGGACACTGGAGTGTTTGTTCTTTGGCCAGCCTGTCCCTGGCACTACAACAGAAATATATATATGTATATATATATATAATCTTTTCTCATGTCTGTACAATATTGATCTCTGCTGATTGCTTAAAATAGAACCTGATTTTCTCTACTGCAGCATCTCCTAAAGCCAAAAAGCCCCACAACAAAAGGAGGCCCAGCTTCATAGATTGGCCAAGAACCCCCAGAGCATTTTAAAGTTTCTCTGAAATTTTCACAGCAATCTAATACCTATTTTCCCATAGAGCTACTGCCCAGAGGAATGGAACTTGGGGCCCTTGGGGATGATAATGGACATACCCATAAGCCCAGTCTAAGGATTAGTGGCCATGATAGATGTTTGTTTGGGAAGGGGACTCTTTTTTCCCAGACATTTCAGACAGCCATCCTGGGCCCACCTGAAGAGTGCTAGCAAAGACAAGAGTCTCCCTGAATGCACGTATGGTCTAAGGGTACCTTGAGAAGTTGTGAATATTTCTTTAGAAAAGTGAAGACCTTGAAATCCCCTTTTGCACTTGTCCCCGGATGGTGTCTTCAGCAGTTAAGAGGCATTTCCTTTAACAATTGGGGATTTTCTGGGTTGCTCAGAGGTGGTTGGGTAATAATAGACCAGCTCACCCCTTGAAGGAAATCTATTCAAGTCTAATGGCTTGGTGAGGAGTCAGTGGCTGCTTTGAACATGATATTGGCCCCTCACCAAGCCCAGCTCCAGCACCCGTATGCTTCAGGCTAAGAGGACTGCTTCCTCAGACACCCCTGGTAAGATCCAAGGCCTTACGCTGGCAGGTGAGTTAGCCAACAGAAAGAGCTGCTAGCTCAGATGGCTGGTACAGTGTAATACCATTAATGAGAAAATGATTAATCACATGTTGCTGGTGGAAGGGGTAAGTTTTGATCATGGGCTAGAGACTGGCTCTGAGGGTTTGGGTCACTACATGGATAACGGGCTTGGGGAACATCCTCCCCAGGCAGTTGGTCAGTCACGTCAGGGGCCACCCAGGACTGCTCATTAACCTTCTCAGAGACTTCCTGGATCTGTAGATCAATCTCCTCAGGGAATTCCTGGGATGGCGTGTCAACCTCAGGGTTATCCTGAGACAACAGATTGGCTGCAGAAGCCTCTTGGGCCAGTCTGCCAACCTCCAAAGAGAACTCCTGGCATGGTTGGCTGAGCTCCTCAGGGATCTCTTGGGCTGGTTTGACAACTTCCACAAGGCATTTCTGGACCAGGCCACCAACCCCTTCAGGAAACCCATGGACCAGCCTGCCAACCTCCACAGGGACCCCCTGACATGTCTGGTTGACCTCCTCAGGATTCTCCTGGCAAAGCTGGCAAGCTTCCTCAGAGACTTTCTTGCACAGTTGGCTGATCTGAGGGACCTCCTGGCATGTCTGGTTAACATCATCATGGATCTCCTTGCATGGCTGGCTGTTGTCAGGGACCTCCTGGCATGGCTGGCTGACCTCTTCAGGGAGGTCCTGGCATGGCTGGCTAAGGTCAGGGACCTGCTGGCATGGCTGGCTGACCTTCTCGTCAACCTCCTCACATGGCTGGCTGGTTTCCACGGGTGGCTCCTGTAGGGACTGGCTTGGTACAAAAGGCTCTTGCTCCCCTTCTATGCGGAGTTCTTGTGCTCCATTCCCAGGGATCTCCTGGTGCAGCCCAGGACCTTGACGTTCTTCAGTCACATGTGAACTTAGGGAGGGTTGACCACTGAAGCCAAAATGGCAGTTACCATCCACTGCAGTAGGGGAGGAAGGACCAGCACTGGACACAGTGCTGGAAGGGCCACTGCTGTCTGTAAAGCAAAGTCAGAAGACCAAGTCAGGCAAGCTGGAAGAGGAGGTTCTACTCTGCTTATGTAGCTCAAGTGCCAGAACTGATAGCCTACATTACTCTGTCTTGGGGAAAGAAGATCTGAATACTAAGTTATGCCCAGCCCAGAAACTGTTGCTCTGGCCTAACATATACTACAGGAGTAGCACTAAGGTACATCTAAGGCTTCAGGAGACAGTGCTGAGGCCTCCTTCATCGAGTCCTTTCACCAGTGTATCCCTATTCCAGTTTCAAATTCTCATGATCCCTCATTCACATTTGGAAGCATATGAATGAACACTTTATCCCAGTGGCTCATAATTATGGTTACATAGATTCTAATAGATTCCAGAGATTCTAATTTGTAGGTTTAGGGTAAAGGTGTGCAGTGGAGAGGGATATAAGGGTAATATATTTTGTTGAAACACTCCCAATTACATCTTTGGTTAAGAATCATTTCTTTAAAGCAATCAATGTATTTCTGAGGCCGAGGTAATCATTGTTTATAGCCCAAGACACAAGTAAGCAGAAGAATATAGAAAAACCTTGTGAACCAGAACAGTAGAAAGGAAAATGATTTACTTAAAGATGGAAGAATGTCATAGAATCTCTGGCAGCAGTTTTTAATTAAACTCTCTGGGACTCACTGACCCCTTTGAAACTCTAATGAAAGTCATGGACTATCTTCCCAGAAAAATGTACATATGAATAATCACATTAATCTTTACATATAATTCCTATGGTTCATTGACTTTACCCTGAAATTCATCCATACATCCAAAGTTAAGACCCTGTAAGTGTTGGACATACAATGTTACAGGTTTGTGGATATTAAATACACATAAAATACAATATCTGATTTCCCAGATCCTGAGAGTAGTAAAATGAAGGCCGTAGAGTCTTCAGTTACACTGTGGGACAATTCCTACCCAACCTCTACTTCTTCATTGACCTCTAGCTGGGGACTAATCTACTTTTCCCATTATAAATATTATATTTATTGATGGCACTATAAGTTTATATTTAAAGCACTCTGATATAAATAATTATAGATTTTGGAAATAGGGGCCAACTGAATATCTTTTAATCAAAGAGCACCCGGGAAAGTTGGCAAACCCAAGCCTACGAAGGATCTATCCATCATTCAGTTAGGGTATGTCAGCAACATTTTTGGGAAGGATCAGAGGAGGCATGCTTCAAGCAGAAAAAAAAAAAAAAAAGAGGGACATGGTTTCAAGCCAACAAGGCTTATTTAGGGCAAAGAGACAGGCCCCCAAAATACTTACCAGTGAGGTTATACACCTGATACTGAGATTTCACACAAGAAAAAAAAAGCTGTAAGCTGAATTCACTCAAATGTAGAAATAGCCTTAATATTCAGCTAGTGGTTTGATTCAGGCAAATCAAAGAGGTCAGTCAGAAACATAAGTGGGAGAAGGGGAGAAGGACTAGAGGGGCTCAGGACCATAAACGCTACAGGAGAGAGGAAAAAGGGACAATGGCACGGTGACTGCAGGGTCATTGAGCTTCAGGGGGAGAACTCTGCATAGGAAGGAAAGTTTCTTTGGCATTCAGGGCACCACAGAAAGGCAAAGTTCAATGAGTATGTACCCCGATGCTGAAATATGAACCTACCTAAGTCCTATCCAAGTAAAATAGTGAAAGGTGTGTTTGATTTTAGTTATTCCCTGGAGGCAGGATGAATAAGGAAAGGATTTTCCATCAATGGTGTCTCCAGCCCTTATCTCCCCTCTGATTACTACTGATATCTCCCTCCCCCTACAATTACTCTAAAAATTCCTTGCAGCCCCCATTGTTCACAAGGATAATTAGTGATAGGCTAAAGATAATGGAGAACTGATGGGGGAAAGCAGCACCTCAACTTGTACTGAGAACAGACAACTTGAGAGAAAGGGCATCTAGAGAGCAGGAGCAGATTCCAGTTTCCGCCTAACTTTTCTGTACATTCGAGTTTCCTTAGTCATCTTTACTTGAGGTGCTATAGAGACCAAATGAGGATCTGAGGAGATTGAAGTCTTCATCCTTTCTTCCTCAAAGGACTCTCTGGACCACTACCTTTTTGGAGCCTCCCCAGTGAGACAGAAGGGACGTGGAGGACAGAGGTGACCAGACACAGTACACGTGTCCTCCCTTCATCTTGGAAGAGGCAGATGTGACTGCTTCCCTGACTGGTTATTCCTGGTCTTTCAACCCTCATTTTCATTTCCCTCAAGGCACAGGTCTCTCACTCCCCAATTCCCCCATCCCTCTGGGCCTTTGTCTAGGTAGTTCCAAAAGGATTACTTACACCAAGGGGGCTTCTCAGAGCGCTGCTGAAGTTGTATGGTAGGTGAATGAAGAGTACGGGGTGGGGAAAATGGGCTATCTGAGGCCTGGTTGCTGTGCATAGACTCAAAGAGGGCTGGATAGGTGGGGGAGAGAAAGGGAAGGAAAAAAAAGTATATGAAGAAGAATCCCAGAGCCACAGTTCTCAACATAAGTCAACCAACTTATACTTCCTCAGGCTGGAAAGAAACCTCCTTCACACAATTTTTAATATTTTAAACTTTATATTATGAATATTGTCATTGAAAGACTAGTACGATCAATACCAATACACTCATCTCTTATATTTAACACATCAGCTCATGTCAACATGTTGCCATACTTGTTTCATCTATTTCTTCACACTGAAGTTCTCTAAAATAAACGACAGGCATCATGAAACATTTCACCTCTAAATACTTTAACACACATTTCTAAAATATAAGGAATTTCTCCTATATAGTCATATACCACTAATAAACCTAACAAAATTAAAAATAATACCCGAATACCATGTAACACCGAATCCATATTTAAATTTCCCCCAGCTATTTAAAAAATGTCTTTTATAAAGCCTGAGAACATGGCAAATATTCTTTTTCATTCATGACCCAAAAAATATCATTTAAAACAGACACTGGTTTCAGTGTCTTCAGGATGCTTATCTTGCCAAGAAATTTCAGTTTACAGGTAAAAACATGGATAACTTAAGTGCTTTTGTTTTAAAGTCTTTGAATAATTTTTTCAATTATATTGGTCTGCTTAAAAAAAGGACTCAAAAAAGGGGGATGCGAAATGACTTTAAAGCTACTTTCAAAATACTAGGTATTTTTAAAATTTAAAGTCAGCTTATAAATACAAAGTATCATATGCAAAGAATGTGTGGTGAACTTAGACATACTTCTGTCTCCACAAAGTATGACACAAATGAAAGAAAAATATAGTGTATTAGTTTCAGAGTTGACATAGGGAAATGTTGACATTTGGGTTATCTGATGAGACTGGTTGGTACTACTTGGGAAGTATTCTGCTTTAAAGTGTTATGTATTAAAACACTTAAAGAATCGTACGTGTTAAGTGACAGATGCAAAATATTTTATGTTTGAAACAGTTTCCAGTAAATTATTACTTTAGTCTCTGGGCACTTAAACTTGTGCTACAAACAAAGGAAAAACCTTCTTAATAAAGTATGGTAGATGTGTGTTTAAAAAAAAATCCTCATTTCTCACCTCAAGTGTCTACATCTGACATTTTGTTCTTTAAGGAACCACGATACTTTTCTTTTAAATTCTTGAGTTTCTTTGAATATTTTCTTCATTGTTCTGAAGATTTTGTAACTAACAGCCCTGAATATACAATGTTTTAACTGCAAATTGTGAACAGCTCCTTGTGTGGTCCCTGGAGACCATTCTACCTGCACTTAAGAAGACTCTGTGTTACTCCAAAGGCAAGGGAAGTAAAAGCAAAAATAAATAAATGGGATTATATCTAACTATAAATCTTCTGCACAGCAAGAGAAACCTCCAACAAAACAAAAAAGCAACCAGACTTCTGGTCAAGATGGAGGCATAGGTAGACACACTGTGCCTCCTCACACAACCAAAAGAAGGACAACAACAAATTTAAAAACAAACAGAACTGACAGAAAATTTAACTGTATGGAAGTCCAACAACCAAGAAGTTAAAGAAGAAACATTCATCCAGATCAGTAGAAGGGGCGGAGATGACTCACAGCAAAGCAGCAGCTGGAGGACCAGGGTGGGCAGGGTGGTGTCTGGCGGACCTGGCAAGGCAGTGGATTGCAGACTGGGAGGTCTCACATTCACGTGCAGATAAACCAAGAGGAACAACTGAGGAGCGAGACAGACCTCGAAACCCAGAGTTCCAGCTCGGGAAAATAAGCCTCAAACCTCTGATTGAAAACACTTGTGGGAGTTGAGGCGGCAGTGGGAGAAACTCCCAGCCTCACAGGAGAGTTCATTGGAGAGACCCACAGAGTCCTAGAATGTACATAAGCCCACCTATCTGGGAATCAGCACCAGAAGGGCCCAATTTGATTGTGGAGAGCAGGGGAAGTGACTGAAAACCAGCAGAGAGCGGAGCAAGTGGCATTGTTCTCTCTCTGACCCCTTCTCCACATACAGCATCACAATGCAGTGATGTGGGTTGCCCTGCCCTGGTGAACACCTAAGGCTCCATCCCTTACTCCGTAACAGGCATGCTGAGACCCCCCCCCCCCAAAAAAAAGGCCCAAATGAAAGAATGGATCAAAGCTCCGGAAAAAATACAACTAAGCGATGAAGAGATAGCCAACCTATCAGACGCACAGTTCAAACACTGGTAATCAGGATGCTCACAGAATTAGTTGAATATGGTCGTAAATGAGAGGAAAAAATGAAGGCTA